>PQXN01000379.1:0-28969 GCA_004786275.1 Botryotinia convoluta
TGGGGAGGGGGGGAGGGTTAAAGGAGAGGATTAGAGAGGCTTTGAGGAGGGGGTGAGTTTGGGGAGTTGAGGGAAGGTATGAGAGTAGGAGTGGGTTTTTGAGGAGGGGTGAGGGATAGGATGGGGGGTCGAATCTCGAGGAAGGTTGAGGATCTGCGTACTGTATCGCATTGCGTTGCAATACATACCCAGGTATACCAAACTGAGTAGTACTAATCGCACTTCCACACTATCATATATATTCTCCTTATTATTCCATGCTCTACATAGCTATCTATCGAGTAATGAATCATGTCTTCTCACTGCAAACTATCAAGATGCTTGACTCAGGGGTGTAAGTTTCGTTATATTTATATCCAGTGCGGAACTGTGTATGATGGTAGTGACGTCATCTGTCATCTTTTTGGATATTGTGAATTTTGACGAGAAATTTTATACTATTAGCATGTAGGTATGTGTGTTCTTCGTGAAATGAGATGAGATGAGATGGGATTCTGTTTTATTGTGTTGTTTTATTATTTCGTTTCATTGCGGGAATGATGATCTTTCAGATTACATAGATTGAAGGCTTTTATATTGATTTTCACAGGTAGCTAACTAACTAATATCTTTATGAATGCTGAATAGAAGCTAACTAACTATCTGTTGAATATACTTTAGTTTATGCTTAACTATCATGCCTACCTAGTAGATACTCTGAACTAATTACGCTTTCGAGCATTGTAGACGATTCTGCGGAAATTTATTATATATTACTTTGTCGAATATTATAAAGCTGGACTAGATACTTACATTCCCTTACTGAAATTCACGAGGGAGGGGTATAATTAATCAGATACTATGAATGGAATAGTTGAGGTAAGATTGAATGATATTTTTCAGGAAAATCAGTGGTGAATCATTAATTGGCATGTTAGAAGTTTTATAGTGAATACTAATCTTAGATCGGTATAACTTTGTCGTATGTCTATCTTTTATGTAGAGCTCTTCTATTTCTGCTTTGAATTCAAGGTAAAAAGAAGATAGTGGATGAAAATCGGGTTTGTACTGCTGGTCGTATTCATGAGTACTTTAAAGGTAGAAGGAGCTCGATTCAGAGGTTTGTATTCATTGTTTACTATTCAAACAATCTCATCAATCAACATCACGACTATTGATCCCCGTAACAATCAACTCAAAATGAATAACCAACAAGATGGAAACGACATCAACCCACCGGATGGCCCTCCAGAGAACCAGATCATCCGTCAACGCCACGAAAATCGTCTAGCATTTGCACACGGAGATCCTCTCCCTTTCCCAAATATACCATACCCCCTCGAAGATGACGACAACATCCTCAACATCCCACCCCAACCAGCCAATCTCCACCCCATTCCCCTCGGTCCCATCACCAGACAAAATCTCCGTACCTTTCCCCACGCCTTCAACCTCCTCATGCACTAAGATCGAGCACCGCATCTCCCTCTTCCCGCACTACAATTTCGGAATCGCATAGTATCTCTCCTCAACGGCGCTGAAGTTCCCTGACCCATGCATGAGGAACAGCCTCCAGATCTCCTCCCTCATTTCTTTCCCGATTTAGAACTCTCCGCATTACGAGAAATACAAGCACTAATTCATCGCGTGATTCACCAGCGATCGAGTAGGATTGGGGGTATTAGGGATTCGAATATTGGGTTGGGAAAATGCTGGATAGGTGGAAATTTGAGAAGGAGATAAATTTCCTAAGTACATACACCCGAGTTGGCAGACCAAACTCGTGACATGTTATCCCAATCTATTATTGAGTATCCGGCGGTAACTCTTCCCTAACTCTCTTCACACCCCGTCTATTCGTCGTCGCAACCCCCACAAAACCCACCACCCAATCTCTCACCCGCTTAACCTTCGCCAACTGTACATCTATTTCCTTCCTCTCCAAATCTCTCCTCCCATAACATCCTCCTACATCACTCCTATCAAATTTCTCCCTATACATCAACCAAGCCTTCGTCATATCCTTCCTCAAACTCTGTCCATGAACCTTCCCTCTAAAGCTTCCCAACGCTACATTTTTCATCAACACGATATCCTGAACCCTCAGATTTTCCAATACTTCTTTAACTTCTTCTTTCCCCTTTCCTGATAACCAGAAATTAATCGAAAATCCACTTTTCGTTTCATCACCAACTAATATCTCAATAAGCGATACATTTCCTCCTTGTCTCGTAGATATCGCCCTCGGTTCAGAAATTGAAATAATCCCCACGATGAGATTAACCGTCATGGTTTGTGGGGCTATTGAAGACAAATGTTGTGCATGTGGCATATCTTTTAGATTTGTCAAGTAACCTGCCACCGGCACTTGTGAATTTTCCCCGGATTGTGGGAATAGGGATTGAGAATCATATCCGGATGTAGAGTAGGATGTGGAATCAAAATCCGAGGAGGCGATTTGAGACGAGGGGATATCGTGGATAGCGTAGGAATGTTCGTAGAATTGAGAGAGTACCCCATCTACCTCTTGATCATCATAATTTTCATCATCAACAGAGATGTATGAATCCAAACTAGATAGTGATTGTGAATATCCCTGGGGTTGCGAGAGAAAAGTTGTAGCTGAGAAGAAATCTAAAGCATGACCACCATACAGCGGTTGAAAAGCATGATCTTGGGACGCTCCCGTGGTAAGATGTTTTCGTTCAAGAGGAAGTTCACGCCATTCTGGGTTTTGAGCGATGGAGAATTCCAAGACGCTCGTATTGTTATTCCGTAGTGCGGAGTTCGGATATGGATGAGGGAGATGGAGGAATTGGATGAAGGGTTCGGTGAAGTCACTCTGAAGTTTTGATTCGTCCCAGCTAAGTGAGTGATATGTAGGTGCTCCTGTGAGAAATATAATTTTGGGTGGCATGATTAGATTAGATGGCGGTGTGGCCAATCATGTGAAATGGATATTGCGGATTTATTCATTTACGTCGGTGGACATTCGGGACCGAAGGAGTTTACGTTGAAGAATTGTGGTGCGCTTTGCTGATTAGATGCATGTTAGAATGCTTATTAGACAAGACCTCGATACGGACATAAAAAAACACCGACGGTGAATTGATATTTCTAAGCTTCAAATTGGTAGCATGTCAGACAATAAGAATGAGAAATAAACGGATTGAAAACTTTTCTTCCTTTTCCTTCCATCTTCCATCTTCCGCAATCCTAATATCGAATATTAAATATCAGATCGATACAATTCCTACGGCCATAGTTCATGTTCGGAAGCTCTCTCACGTATATATACCATAATCCATCAGATAAAAACCAAGGCGGATCTGATAAGAGATTCCACGTTGCTCGCGCACTATTCCGTACATTCACCGAAATATGACGATTAGCTGGCAACCAATTATCGTACAGCGTTGTTAGTATTGAACCCCACCAAAATGTCGAGGATTGGAAATAAAACCAGCCATGATGCCACAAGAGTTGCGACTGATCCCCCGCGCAAGAAGAACAAAAATATGGCTTCCACTTTCAAATCCCTCTTAAATTCTGCCAAGCAAACTATTTCGGGTCAATCCACACCAATTCCTGGAACTCCATCAGAAAATACTCCCATCGAGAAAATATTCCCAAAAGTTGACCCGGCTGTGGATGGAGATGATTGTGATCATGATTGCGAATCGTGTCATGTAAAATATCCAAAAGACTTCAAGATAGATGAGGAAGATGAGCTATATGGCCATGTCAAAGGATGGAGTACACATATTCTAGTTGCGACAGGAAAATCAGATTGGGTGAGAGATGTTGCAGATGAGAAAGGGAGTGTAATGCAAGCAATCGACCATGGTTCTGTTAAACCAAGTAATGGGGTTAGTTATATTCCTTCTACCAAAACCCCTATATCGTTGTATTTTGAAACATGCTGATGATCCATCGTAGAAGCTTATGCTCTCCGCGTCCAACATACCCACACCTTCACATTCGACAGATTATTCGCAGCCTACGACTGTACTTCTATTACCTGCATTCATCGTAATTGACAACGTTACTCCACAATCGGTGCCAACTCTGATTACAGAGTTCATTGACAAAGCCCCTACCAATATGACACCTCTTGGTCCCATTTCGATACCCCAGTCCCTCCCCGATCCTCTTCCATCCGCAGAACAACTCACATCACGTCCGTCACCCCATCGAGCACTTATCCTTCTCTGTTCGCAGAAGACTCGAGATGCAAGATGTGGACAAAGTGCGCCATTACTGAAGAAGGAATTTGAGAGGCATTTGAGACCACTGGGACTTTTCCGCGATTTAGATGACGATAGACCAGGAGGAGTTGGTATATACTTTATATCTCATGTTGGAGGACACAAATATAGTGCAAACGTCATGATCTACCGGAGATCTGACGCGTTTGGGTTGGATGGTGTTGAAAGAGCCAACACGGATGGGGATATAATGCCATCGAAAGTGGTACATGGAGAAGATGAGGATAAGGGTGCTGCTCAATGTATGTGGCTAGCAAGAGTGAAACCTGAAGATTGTGAGGGGATTGTGAAATTTACCATTTTGCAAGGCAAACTAATCAAGCCGGAAAGTCAGTTGAGAGGTGGGTTCGATCGGCAAAAGGGACTCTTCAGTTGGTAGGATTCGGTAGATAAATCAAGTATCTTAGAGGAGAGGTTTCATATTGTTTAGGTAAGGAAGCATTTATAAAAGTTGTTTTGGGGGCATTTAGATGAGATATAAGCATTTAAGCATATACCTAATCATCATAGAGTTAGATGATAGGAAACTACCACCACCACCACCAGTGAGAGGTTTTATTAATCCTTCAAACAAACAAACAAACGAAATAGAAATTTGAGTTTTCTTTCGACAAAGTTCCGAGGGACCCATTGATTTATTGAAATTATTGACAATTTTTTTCATGAATTGATTGATTGTCAAATTCTTGGTACTGATTGAGTAAGGTAAGATAAATGCTAGGTATGGTATGATAGACAGTAATAAGAAGCAAGGATGATGATTGGATAAGAAGAAGGAGAAGAAGTAAGAAGAAGAAGAAATAGCTAGGGAGAGAGGGAGGGAGGGAGGTAGGTAGGTAGGTAGGTAATAATGTAATTTGACACTTATCACGACTCTTTTTGATCATCGATGTAATTTGGTAATAACCTTGGAAATTATTACCTTGGTAGCTTGGTATTAGCAGATGTTTAGTTGTAGTTGTAGTCATACTTAAGTCGCAATAGCAACTCTATCGATCTACCTATCTATTAGCTAGCTATTCACTTTCCTTACCAATCTACCCACCTATCTAAGGTAAGCATGCATAATGCATATAAATATATATAAATATATATAAATACATCCACCTAAGTAAGGTACATACACCATAAATACACATAAATACACATAAATACACATAAATACACCAAAATGCACCACATGAATACGCGACTTCCTTTTTCATGTTGCCCATAGCAACTAATTAAACTAATTCCCCCCAAAACAGGTCTAAACAAATCAATTAGAATGATTTTGACGGATGGGGTTTGATCACAAGAGCCATCTATCCATTCATTCATCCCAATTCCATTTCATTACATTAAAACCATTTATTTCATTTCAATCAAAAACCTCTCACACTTATTAAATCATTACCGCCGTACTTTTTACCTGTCTACCCTTTACTTAACTTGACTTCACTTCACTTAAACTTGACTTTACTTTTATTATTGATTGAATTGCCATGAGTTAGCTTTTGTTTGCAGTAGTAAATCATAACATCCATACCAAAAGTTTCGTTTCCCATTGTCGCATACCTATGGTAGATATCCTTAAAACAGCCCGGTTTAATTATACAACTACTCGAGTATAATAATATCTACCTGGTACCTACCTACCTACCTACCTAGGTACTCCATAGCTAGCTTTCATCATGGCTACCAGTTTTCCTTACCCAGAATCAGTACATTCCAAACGCCCCAAGACAGCTTCGGTATTGAAAGCATTTATGCATAAGCGCACAACTTCTGACGGATCGACTCTTTCACCCGCGACTTCACCAAATGACGTTTTTGTAGCCTCTCCAGCCTTCGAAGATATGCCATCGCCGTCGGATTATACCCATCATCGCGCTCTCGCGGATATACAACGTAACCAGCAAACCTCTTCAATCATTTCGCCTTATACAACCTCACAACAAGAGGGACTTCGACCTAAAACGGGTTATGCAGATAAAGGATTGCATAAGAAGACAATGAGTGTCTTGTCACTCAAGTCATTGGCAGGCCCAGCAAAGGAACCTACCAAGGGAACATCAATTCGGGACAAACCTTCTGCGAAACCCAAAAAGACTAAATCCTCGACAAGTCTTGTTGGACTCCTCACTCGCCCAAGGTCCTCGAAGAACCTCAAGTTAGATGTAGAGCTGGCACAGCGCGATTCGAAGGATAAGGAGAACCAGACTCCGGTGGTATCATCGCCTGTTCCAGAATCCGCCACTCGTGCTTCGCGACCACCAATATATTCACAATTCTCAAGTGACATGTTCACAAAACAACCTTTGGGAGGTAAATTCTTAGAGGATCAAATCGACCTTCATACACCCGAAAACCATTCGCCAACTAAACAACGTAGCTTTTATAATGGGCAAAGCTCACAACCGAGTCTTGCAAGCCGGGAAGGTGTATCGATACGGCCGCATTCCACATATTTACCCAGCAGTTTCAGTATCCAAGACATTCATAGAAACATTAGCGGGGGAAGCAAAAACAGATGCAGTGTTGACATTCCAAGGCGACAAGTCTCGACGGAAAAGAAACAGAGTTTGGATTATCGAACTTCGATGGATTTAAGACCAAGACCAAGCTTTCAACGATCTAGCACCGAAACATCAGTTGCATCAATCAAAACATCAAGTAGTACTCGAGGCTCTCGAGTCATGGCGGCAGTTTCCAACTTTACAGCAAAGGCAAGAGGGGATAGTGGAGTATATGTCCCAGTACAGACACCGACCTCTACAACATTTGGGCCCGACAGACCTCTCAATGATAGAGATATCGACACCGAATTCGAGGCCATGTTGGATAGGCGGAATATCCCAGAGCATCAACGTGGAAAGATGAGAAATCTCGCCAAATCCATGAAGAAAGATTTTATAAAACAAGATTGGGCCGAAACCGCTGCTGCAAGAAATGTTAGGCCAGTCAGTCATGGTAGTGACACAAGTGGTGAAAATGCAAAGGTCGAGGAAGCACCAGAGGTGAAGAAAAAAAAGAGACCAAGAAGTCGAACCTTTACACTCTCCAGATCCACTAGCAAGGAACGACCAGCTGAAAAAGATAAAAAGGCAGAGGGTGTTGTGGGAAACAGGAAATCTGCAGAGTCTCTGAACGGTGGAAGTAAATCACTTACTTCTGCTGGCGCGCAAGTAGCACAGAATTTAATTGCCAAGGCCAAGGGTCAGACACCAGATGATTTCGTCTCATACTTGAGGAAAGTCCAGAAACCAGAATCGGTGGAAGTAGGAAGGTTACATAAGCTCAGGCTATTATTACGGAATGAAACGGTGGCCTGGACTGACAATTTCGTTCGTCAAGGCGGAATGGAAGAGATAGTGGGACTACTACATAGGACTATGGAAGTTGAGTGGAGGTTTGTTACACCAATTCAATTGTTGAGAGCACAATAGCTGACATACACACAGAGAGGAGCATGAAGATGCTTTACTGCATGAAGTTTTGCTTTGCTTGAAGGCACTATCAACCACGGCTTTAGCACTTCAACATCTTAACATTATTCAGAAGACTCTTTTCCCTGCACTTCTTCATATGCTTTTTGACGAGGAGAAAAAGGGGCCAGCGGAATTCACTACCCGAAACATTGTCACTTCACTTTTATTTACTTATCTCAAATCCGCTACCCTTAGCGAACGCGCAACCAGAGCTCGATTCCTCCTCTCCTATCTCCGCGACCCTGAACCAAGTGAATCACAACGCCCTGTTGATTTCGTACTTGATATGCGTCGACAGCGCCCTTATCGCGTTTGGTGCAAAGAAGTTAGCAATGTCACTAAAGAGGTTTTTTGGATCTTCCTACACAACCTCAATGTCATTCCTCGCCCAGATTCCCGCCATTCTCCAGAACGACACAATGATACCCCGCCTGATCTTCCATATATGATCAAGCACTTCCCACAAGAACTTCCTCCAGTTCCAGCTGCACCATATGTTGGAGGTGTTGAATGGGATGCAACAAATTATCTTGCTTCTCACCTCGACATTGTTAATGGCTGCATTGCATCTCTACCCACTCTCGAAGAACGTAATCAAGTCCGCGAAGAATTAAAAGTCTCCGGGTGGGAAAAGTGTATGGGCTCTACTTTGCGTCTATGCAAGGAGAAATTCTATGGTGGCGTACATGCGGGCTTAAGATGCTGGGTTGCGGCTGCAATTGAAGATGGTTGGGAGACTAAGGATGTGAGGTGTGGTCCTAGTCCTGATAACAAAAGTCCGGTGCGAAAAAATATCACTCCAAAGAAAGTGGCTGGTGCGGGTGTGGAAAACGCTCCTCCTAAGATTGATATGAAGTTGAGTTTCGCACAGAGCAGAGTTGATAATGGGGGAGATGCTTGGCTTTGAGTGTGATAATATATCATCATCACGTTCAGCTTGAGTTTCAGGATAGAGGAAGAGGGGATAAAATATAAGAAGTAAGACTCAGTGGTTAATATTTCTACAACACAGAAACAATAAGGAGAGCAAAGAAGAATTAATTGCGAGGGAAAGTGTTCACATTAGTCAGTCTATTTGATATGGTTGTATGGGCTTGGTTTGATTGGTCGGAAGGGGTTAGGATTTGTTGGATGAACGGGTTCGGTGTGTTGGAGTAATTATTGATTGTCCTGGATATTTTGTGATTGAAGCATAACGTTTTGTGGGAGGCATTTGTAAAGTGAGTGGAGGATACAAGAGAGAGAGGGGAAGAAGACAAATGGGAATGAGGAAGGAAGAAAGAAGAAAGGAAGAAAGGAAGAAGACAGGGACGTGATTGATGATGACTTTATGATAAATGATTCAATGGTAGTTTTTTTTTGCGTTTTTTGTATTTCTCTTTTTGTAACTCCTTTTTTTTTTGGCTTAGCTAGCATACTTACTACCGTTCTTCTACTCACTTGTCTGGACTACTTGTTGATTGCTGCTGCTGCTATGTTCTATGTTTTATGTTTGGATCGAATCGGATCGGATGATGACTTTGGTGGGTTATGATTAAGTAGGTACCTAGTTGTCTGTGTAGATGCTTAGTAGGGCTTGGGATGGAGATAGTGTGGTGGAAGAGGTATAGTGATAAGATAGGTAGGATAGGATAGGTAGGATAGGATAGGTAGGATAGGAATATTATTTATAATATGTAGCTTTTGTGTATATTTATATGTGTGTATGTGTATGTGTATGTGTATGTGTATCAATCTTATCAATCGTATGATTCATTGATTCTTTACTTCTTTACTTCATTGATTCCTTGATTGATTGGCAGGTAGGGATCAGTAAGTTATATGCAATCTTAATATCATTCGGGTATTTGGTCTGACCAAACCCAAGAAGACCCTCGACCTTTAAGATTGGGTTGGAGGTAGAGTAGATAGCTAGGTTAGAAGATAGGTAGCTGGTGGGTGGACGGGTAGGTTGATAGATAGATTGGTTGTACTTGTATCTGGTAGCAAGTATGCTGATGGGATGGAATGGAGTGGGAAGAGACAGGACGGGATGATCTATAGTCCATCTAATTCATGGTTGAGTAAATATATAGGTAGTAATGAATCTATATTGTAGAATTATATTGTGGAATTCAATGCTTGGAATATATGGGATATGGGATAGAATAGGACAGAATGGGTGTTTGAATAATTATGCACATTTGAATCAGTTCATTTCACTCAATATCAGTTGCGCATGTACCATTCGCATTGGATGAATTTTATTTATTCATCTAAAGTCGCTCTAGGGATCTCATCCCTTCGCTAAATTACTCGATATAAATCGGTGTTTTACGCTGCTCGACACAGCGGTGCGCATTCATATCATATGAAAATCACGCTCGCATTGGTATTGTACAGTATGCTCATTGAGCCTGCGCCGTATCTATTACAACCTCTCTAGGATTCCGCTCTCCATAATCCGAAAGAACCAGGGCAATTCTTCCACATCTTAATCGTACCGTCTTCACTACCTGTAGCATACAATTTTCCGTCGGGAGAAAAGCTGATACTCCAGATCGGTCCATGATGACCTTTGTGAACATCTAAAATTGTTAGTAAGATTATGCTTGATTGGTGGAAACGGAACATACCAAGTTCTTGATCAGAATCGAAATCATAGACCTTCGCCCATGTATCCTTAATTCCACCAGTAATATATTTTCTCTGAAGTGGATGAATAGCTACACTAGCAACCTCGTAATTCAAGACAACCTTCTTGATAAGAGTGTTTGCAGCTGGTCCACCATAGAAATATAAAGTTTTTCCTGCAGCGATTGACAGAATAGGTAATCCTTCACCAATATCTCCTGGTCCAGATGCAATGTTGCTAAATTCGCATGAACCAATATCGCCATCAACTTTTTGTTCTTGAACAATAGATTGCGAGCGTAAATCCCACCATCTTATCACTTTATCATCTGCTGCCGTAACTATGATATTTGGATCCCGAGTCCAAACGACAGCCTTGATTGTTCCTTTGTGAACACCCGGTCCAATCTCGAAGCCATCATCTTGGGAAATGTTTGTAGTGTCGCTTCCATTGCCATTAGAACTTGCGCCATTTGCACCCGTAGAATTGAGTTTCGCGAGGTCGAAAATGAAAAGTTTCTTGTCAGTTCCTCCCGTCGCAAGAGTGGTACCGGAATCCGGAGGGAATGCGACAGCTCGAACGACATGCTGATGCTGGATAGTATACAGGGTTTCTCCGGTATATGTATCCCAAACTTTTCTGTGCATTCGTTAGTGATGGTCACCCAATATTGGCGCGAACGACGTACGCAGTGAAATCTGCGGAAGCAGTCGCAGCATATTTAGCATCCGGAGAAAGTCTAGCTTGATAAACTGCGCCTTTGTGCCCAAAGAAAGTACCAATCCTAAATTCATCAATTAACATCTTCCAGGAACAAGAATTCGAGCTGTAACATACCAATCGCCATTGATACCACTTCTTAACATAGGGTTGTTATCTGGCATATTGAATTAGACATTTCCATATTTGAAACATTTCGGACAATCCGATATGCCATACCTTTACATGCTGATATCATGTAATACTCATCATCCTTTCCGTCCACAAATCCACAGAAGCTGATATGCGTAACAGGTCTTGAGTGACCATGGCATGTCAAAGGAACGTATTGCTTAGTGTTCTCTGGCCCCGCCATCGTTGTATGTTTGAATTGAAGTATGAAATGTTTGATCTTGTATCAAAAATTGGAAGCTGTATTGTATTTTATGATCGTTTTTAAGGGAAAGAAGTTCGATTCTTGTAGTCGCGGGTTGATGTATACTTTGCGGCGAAAGAGTGGGAGTGACCGCACTATGATGATGGTAGACTGCTCTAATATATGTAGAAGAGAGAGTGTGTGTTATTCAAGAAGATTCGTTAAACGTCGTTAAATTCGTAAGATATTGATTAAGAGGTAGAATGGATGGATGAAGTTGCCTTGAATGGAATTGAGATAGATGCTTGACAACTTCCTCGATATGAAAAGGAAAGGGAAAAGAAGCAAAAAGAACTCCGTTCGGGGATATTGTGATTTTGTTTCATTGAGGTCAAGAATTAAGCTACCAACCATACCTTAATTACACTAATATCTTAGGCTCTATTTTGAAACAACACGGAGGTAGTTAATCCGACTCCGAGTGACTAATCAATATGAACAATCCGCTTTTGGGGTGGAGGGGGAAAGTAGGAATTGCGGTTATTGGATATTGATATGAGTAGGTAAGTGAAGTTATACGTTCACTAGTAGTTATTGATATAATTGATTGGTGTAGTTTAGTGACTGACTTAAGTGATGAATGAACTAACTACTACTCTGTAGTGGTATTTAGGTAGGTAGTCTTACAGGGTTTAGGTGCGTGCCGTTCCATAGTTGTTCATGCGCCATACAGTAATAGTAGGTACCTCTACCAATGCTATTACCCGTGTGCCCATATTGCTTAGACACCTACTTATAGAGGGGCAACTTTAAGGAAGCTTATAGTCAAACATGGAACTGTAACTATAATCAACTTCCATTATTCCCCAAAACGTAACAACAACCTTTCATACTCTCTCACTCTCTCACTCTCTCTCTTTATAATTCTGTCAATTTCTGAAAACTAAATACATAATTGCAATAAAGTCAACATGGCAGAATACAAATTATCTGCATCTTTGGCTGGCCATGAAGACGATGTAAGTTGATGATACCATACTCCACTCTCCAACAAGGTCAACCTGGATGTTGGTGACGACAACATATACTAATAACGTGTTGTTCAAACATAGGTTCGAGCTGTAGCTTTCCCATCTGCGAAAGCTGTAGTTTCAGCTTCTAGAGATGGAACAGTACGATTATGGAAACAACTCTCAGATAATCCACCAATATTCGATGCCACCATTTCCTCTCATGCAACAGCTTTCGTAAATACAGTCGCATATTTACCGCCGAGCTCTCAATTTCCAGACGGTTTAGTTATCTCAGGTGGAAAAGATACAGTTATTGAAGTTCGACAACCTTCGAAAGGACCAGAAGAAAATGCGGAAGCTCTACTTATAGGACACAGTCATAACATATGTGCTTTGGATATCGATCCAGCTGGACGATTTATAATCAGTGGAAGTTGGGATGCGGAAGCAAGAATATGGCCATTAGGAAAATGGGAATGTGAATCGGTTCTCAGAGGACATGAGGGTAGCGTCTGGGCCGTTCTTACTATAGATTCGGAAACTGTCATCACTGCTTGTGCGGATAAACTCATTAGAGTATTTAACACCAGTGGCAAATTACTGCGGACTATTCGAGGTAGTGCAGATGTTGTTCGAGCTCTTTGCAGGTTACCCAAAGGTCATCCATCCGGGGCAGATTTTGCATCTGCAGGTAATGATGGCGTAATCAGATTATGGACTCTCTCTGGCAAGCAGGTGGCAGAATTACATGGACATGAGAACTTCATTTATTCTATTGCCTCTACACCTTCCGGAGAAATTATCAGTTCTGGTGAAGATCGAACTTTGAGAATATGGAAAGACAGTCAATGTATTCAAACAATTACACATCCCGCGATTTCGGTCTGGGGTGTAGCTGTTTGTGGGGAAAATGGAGATATTGTTTCAGGTGCAAGTGATAGAGTGGTGCGAGTCTTCACGAAAAATTCGGAACGTTTCGCAGATGCAGAGACAACAACATTATTTGAAGACTCAGTCAAGGAATCATCTATACCTCAACAATCGTTACCTGAAGTTAATAAGGAGAAGCTTCCTGGACCAGAA
Source organism: Botryotinia convoluta (assembly GCA_004786275.1). Taxonomy (NCBI): domain Eukaryota; kingdom Fungi; phylum Ascomycota; class Leotiomycetes; order Helotiales; family Sclerotiniaceae; genus Botryotinia; species Botryotinia convoluta. Next base: position 13,503 of record PQXN01000379.1, read on the forward strand.
TTCCTTACACAAAAAAGTGGCACTAAGGAAGGACAAGTTCAAATGATCCGTGAATTAAATGGAGCTGTTACTGCACATACTTGGTCCAGTGGTAAGTCATTTCTAATGTTTAGTGTTGGGCATTGAGCTAATTATTATCTAGCACAGGGTCAGTGGATAAATGTAGGCACTGTTGTTGATGCTGTTGGAAGCAGTGGAAAGAAAGTCGAATACCTCGGAAAGGAGTATGATTTTGTCTTTGATGTTGATATTGAGGATGGCAAACCTCCCCTCAAACTTCCTTACAACTTATCTCAGAACCCATATGAAGCTGCTACAAAATTCATTGCAAATAATGAACTTCCAGTAACCTACTTGGAGCAAGTAGCCAATTTTATCACAACCAATACTCAAGGAGCTACGATTGGCCAAACTCAAGAAAGTTCTGGACCGGATGCATGGGGTAGCGATCAAAGATACCGACCAGGCGAGGGAGAGTCCTCGGCCCCTGCAAATATTCCACCACCACCAAAGGTTCTCCCACAAAAGGAGTATCTCTCGATTATCGTGGCTTCAGTACCAAAGATGCAAAAGAAGATTGAAGAAGTCAACAAAGCATTAATTAATGATGGTCAAAAGGGTGTATCCCTAAATCCTGAAGAACTCGAAGTTCTTCAAACCCTCCGAAAACATCTCGAATCTACCGGCGCCACAAATACTTCTCAATCTGTTAGTGGAGGCCTTGACTTAGCAATTAAGCTCTCAACTCATTGGCCGTACAAAGACCGACTCGCTGGGCTCGATCTTCTTCGTCTCCTAGCCATTGCACCTGAAACCGCAACTTATCGTAGCAACGGTGGCTGGTCCATTATCGATGTTTTTTCACAAGCTGCTCTGGAATCTTCACCTCCTTCCGAAAATCACGTCATGATGGCCGTTCGTGGTTTTGCTAATCTTTTTGATTCCACCGAAGGTCGTCAATTAGCCACCGAAAATTTTGATAAAGTCCACGCCTTGATCAAGACAGCTATCAAAACTTCTACAAATAGAAATTTATTGGTAGCTGCTACGACTGTTTATATTAACTACGCCGTTCTATTTACAGAAACAGACCCAGATTTCGAACAGGTTCTTGCAGTGTTAGATACAGTTACGAGTATCTTGAAGACACAAGTTGATAGTGAGGTGATTTATAGAGGATTAGTTGCCCTAGGTACGCTATTGACCGTGGGTGATGAGATTAGAGAGGCTGGGAAAGATGTTTATGGCGTTTTAACCGCGGTGGATGGCTGTGTTAAGAAGGCTGCTGATCCACGGGTGAAGAATGTTGGGAAGGAGATTAGAGAGTTACTTGCATAGTGGATAGGCGGGGATAGTCTGGATGGGAGGGGGGGAGAGGGGAAGAATGGTGCAGGAACGAAAATAATGAATACATGAACGAAATGAAATAAATTTTAAAGCATAGCTGGGGGACGATTTTTAGTTTCTTCTTTTTAAGCTTCATAGCTTTTGGCATGTCGATTACATACAGCGCTTGCGTTTAGATATTATAGTATGAATGCATATTCTTTAATGCGGAGTAAAGGACATGATTGTACTGTATTGATTGTAATAATTGTATTGAGATGAGAATTGAAACTCGAAACTCGAAACTCGAAAACTCGAGGATTAAAATGAAATTAAAAATCATTCCTTCCTTCCTCCTTCCTCCCGGATCATAATCTTCGCCATAAAACGCCTGAGTGATAGCCTCATACATGTAGCTCCGTATTGGGTACTTGAGTACTGTGCTTCAATTCCCGGTTCCTATCCATGGTTGAGATTTCGATTTCCATCTCGTTTCCGTTTCTCGACTTGTTGGGTGCGGACGCTCACTTGATGTGTCTGCCTGCCCGTGGTATCATATCATATCATATCCTATCTACAATCCTGCTTTTCTTTTCGTGGGGTTTCATCTGATTATCTTTTCCTTCCCTTCCCATCTCTTTCCCATCTCTTTCATCTGAGATTCCCCAGGAAATACAAAATCTCGCCTCTATCTCCAATCTCCCATCTCACAAGAAACCCCACATCGCTACGCCCAGCACGCTCGCGAGACTAGCAGCCCAGAGCGAGCGGGAAGGAGATGCGGATGTGGAGGCGGAGGAGGAGGAGGATGCTCCAGGGGCGGAGGCATCGTTGATGGTATAGACGTTTGCGAAGGAGATGTCGGAGGCGTTGAAACAGTTGAAGCTGTTTACTTCGGCGACGTCTTCGGGGAGCGCGAAGGTTATGTCTACGCACTGGGGTTGGGTGTTAGGTTTATGTTTTTTTGGGTTTGTTTTTGGGGGGAGGGGGTGAGTGATGGGAAGAGGGGAGAGTGATGACGGAGATTATGAGGGGATGATATAATGAAACATGAGGTGTAAGGAAAAAGAAAAAAAATCAAACATACAGAATATAAAGCCGCCCCATGAATCGCCGTCTCCACAACCTGAATCGTCGCATTATCTCCTACATTAACCGTCGTATTTGCGGGCAACGGCACCTGTGGCAGACAGAAGGATCCCGGGTAGGGATTTTTACTCGGGCCGACGATTTGCATGACGGAGGTCATGGGGAAAGACATGTTGGGGGGACCATTGTCGGGACCATCGGTGCCGAATCCGAGATTAAAGTAGAAAAAGGCGGTGGCGTGACCTTGGAACCAGCCAGGTTGGACGGCGATGGCGCCGCCGTAGATGGGCCAGAGAGTGCGGTTGGTGGTGGTGCGCATGCCGCCGCCTGAGGAGTGTTAGGGGGTGGGTTTAATGGGGGAGGGAGAATTGGGAGAGAGGAGTTGGAGGGGATCGGAGGTGAGATGGAGACGGAGATGGATATGGATATGGATATGGATATGTGAAAAGCTTGGAAAGCTTGGAAAGCAAAGTAACCATTTCAAATCCAATCCGCAATAGACATCTCCTCGCACCCCGGATTCCAAACTCAAATCCCAAAAGTCCAATACATGAAGTAAAAGTCTACTCACAAGGATACATCCACTGCATTCCATAAGGAAACGTCTCATTCGTAATCAAATTATCACCTCTCCATCCCGGATATGTAATCACTGTATGTGCCTGCACCAAAACACTCGTCGCTATCGCCAAAAGCGTTAATATACTCGTCGTAAACATTGTGTTATTGTCGGTCTTTTAAAGAAAAAGGGTGTGTGTAACGCCGGCTCGAAGGATAAACGTTGAAGATGCGATGGAGAAATTGGGTGGGTTCGTTGTATATATGTTTTTCGAGTTTGATATTGTAGTCGAGATTTAAGCTTGGGATGGAGGTATCCAGGTAGGTAGGTATTCAATTCAAGTATCAAACATCAAACTCCCTCTTTTTTTCCGATCTTTATGAATAAAATTCAAGATATTATCAGAACATCACTAGATGGATGAGAGATATTTTCCAAGGAATTTGAGAAATATAAATCGTGCGTCAAAAGATTCAGGAAGTGTTAGTATGAGGCAGAGCAAAAAAATAATCATCACCTGGACGGACCACACTTTGGACCCTCGATGAGTATTTGAATAATCAAAGTCCGCATTGTCTAATTCGCGCTGACAATGCTTGACGAGCAGATTCGATGCTAGGTGCATATGCCGAATTACCATGGGCGTTTAATGTGCACAACCAATGAGATGTGAGAAGGAGGTGAAAGAAGAGGGAGAATATGCATGGGAGACATGGGAGAGAAAAAGAGTTATACTTTGTTTGGGATAGTGAGGATGGAAGTCTTCAATATTGGGAGTGATGGGTGATATTTATTTGTCGATGGGATCTATGCAGATGTGGGAAGAATGGAAAGTTGTGGTGTGGTGCATTGGCCATTGATTGGATGTGGGGTGATGAGATGGATGGGCGAAATGGGTTGTGTGAGTGAAAAACAGGGGGTTCCGGCTAATAGGTGATTTGATGTAAGCGCCCGGATAGAATTGAGGGTTTGGGGAATGCAGATTGGTTGGAGGGTTTGTGGAACTACCGATGATCATTGATTTTAGAATAGGGTATAGAGTGAGTAGCTTTTTGTATGGATGATTTAATACCGAATAGAAATACTTCATTTGGAAGGAAAATGGATCTGGAATCTGGACTCTAGACTCTAGACTCCGGAAGGAATATCGTGCATATGGGAAGCAGGTACAAGAGATGTTGATAAGAGAGGTTTACCGGTACATAGGATTTAACAGATATCAAAAGAGACAACAGTAGATAATCAAATAATCAAATAATCGAGAATATACAATTGAACGACATGCACTGTATTTAATTGCTTGTCTGCTTGCTTGAAAACACCTGATCACCCACCCAATAACGAATTCTACCGAGCTCAACTACCCCCTCAATGTCCCGGAGCCCCCATACCAAAAAACAGATCACACACTACTCTCGCCATCACAGTTACATCAAACGCATCGAACCTACAGTAACACAACAAATGGTAACTGACAGGAAGAACTGATCCGAATATAGAAAGTAGATGTACGCAGGCAGTATAATAAACAATTCAGTTGGGATAAGTAAATTATAAATCTCACACAAAGACAATCATGATCAATCCCTTGTCGCCGTTCTTGCTCTTTCTTGCATTGCAGTACTCCCTCTTCCTCTTTTCCTCCTCTCAATTCATCTCCAAAATTTCAATGCACTTGCATTTCCATAGCCAAGACAAGGCTGCATCGCCATCTATTATTTATGGAATCCTGTGTTGATCTACCCAGTCTACTTTCTTTCGATTTCAAGATTTCGAGATAGATACAGAATGCGTATACCAATTCTGCAAGGGTCAAACATCTATTCCATCCACGTCTTGCAAATCAGCATGTTGTATCCCCCTTTCGTTGCGTGGAGCTCCGGTAAGGTGTTACATACTAGTGAGATGTAAACGTCGTGATCCTATACCACGATTGTGTCAAAATCCGGACTTACCCCACAGAATATCATAACTCTAGACGTTCTTATGTCTTATGGTATCACATCGGTAAGAGGAAGCGCTGAAAGAAGCTGAGGTTGGGGAAAGATATACCTAGGTAGTATCTAGTATGTACATGTGTGATTGATAGTCGGATTATTGGAATGGAATGACAACTTTCATCCTCGGCTTCTCACGTTAATTAGCTACTTTATAGACCCCAAGAACGAACTCAATCAAATGTGAACGGACCCCAATTGATATGAAAAATCATGGGAGCAGCAGCAGCTTGATTGAGCCTGTGATATCGCTTTCAAAAAAGGCGGTGCAATTCATTAATCTATTCTGCCATATTTTTGATTATATGATCTGCCCCTCCATTTGATAACGTGGTTTATCAGCATGTGCACTATATCAGCATGTGCACCATTTTTACCTCAATTATTATCTTTCCATTTTAACATGCGATTTATCAACAATTTATTATGTAATCGAATAGTAAAGAAGCACAAATACTTTTAGCTATTGGAGCTATTCAAAGAGACAAAAAACTGAGTATTCGAAAGGCTGCTAAACTATATAATATATTATATATAATATTCATCCGCAGAATGAATGGTTTGACCCCTTGTATAGAATTCCGATCAAAAAGTTATAATTTGATTATTTTGGAAAAGGAAGTTATTATTTAATATATATTTGATATGGATGATAAAGGATTTAGTTCTAGAATAAGTGATGTGGAAGATATGGTGAATAGTATTTTGGAATCGAGGGGTAATAAGAAAGTTGGAAAGCTTTAAGCGAATCGATTTGTATAACGATATTCGGATTTAAAGATATGTTTTATTTGTGTTTATGATTTTCAAAGAATTTTCTACGAAGATTTAGAGCTTATTGAAAAGTGGTTTTGGTTGGTAGCGAATATGTAAGTGAAATATAGTATTTTCGATTACGATTTTTATAACTTTGATGAAATTGGTTTTATAATGAAACAAATATTATTGTATATAGTAATTATTAGAGCTAATTGATACAGCAAAAATAAAGCTATATAATTTAGTAATCGAGAATGGGCTATAATTTGTATAAATGAAGAGGGTTACAATATACTTTTATTTCTATTAATTAAAGGCGAATATTATTTTTCAAGCTGATATATTAAAAGCGGTTTATTATATAATTGAATTATAAAATCTATTCCTAATGGATGAACAGATAATGAAACCGATCTTGAATAGATTAAGCATTTTGATAAGTATATTATAAATAAGAAAGTAGATGGATATTGTATATTAGTGTTTGATAGATATAAAAGTTATCAATCTATAGTTTTTTGGGAATATTATAAGGAAAACAATATTATATTATTTGATTTATTATCTCATTCTTTGTATTTAACTTAATCACTCAATATCAATTGTTTTAGTTTTTTAAAGTGTTTATATAGTCAATAGATCAAGAATTTTATCAAGGCATATATCACTTATATTACCAAAATCGAATTCTTTCAAGTTTTCAAAACTATATATACTGAAGCAATATTTATATCAAATGAAAAAACTAGATTCTATAGAACTGAGTTTATCCCATTTGATCCAAAAGTTATACTTTCAAAACTAGATATTCGAATAAGAACTTTATCAAATAGATCAACCTCAATCGATCCTAGAATATAACAATCTCAAATACCTCATAATCCCACCAAAGCTTTTTTTCAATCTACTTTAATCAAAAGTCATATTGCACAACATCTAAGCAGTTCCTCTATATCTATATTTGAGATAGTTACAGTTTTGACTAAGAATACAAAGCTTCTAGCTCACACGAATACACTTTTAACTACTGAGATTCATAATCTTTGTAAAACGAATAAAGCATTTAGTAAACATTGTAAAGTTCAAAAGGCTTTTATACAAAAAGGAAGAGTATTTTCAATAGGAAATGGATATAATATATTAGAGCAAGAGAATATAGATGATTAAATACGATACAATAAATACACAAATAATAGTTTTTCAATAAGAAGATAATCTATTATACAATGATATAATAAATACAGTAGTGTTTTATATAATACACAAACTTGTTAATTGGATCTAGTATTAATTGATTTTTAAATTATATATAATTTGATTCTATTTTATAGTGTTATTGTTATTTTATATTAATATAATATGGGTTATTGAGGTAAAAGTGGTGTACATGCTGATATGGTGCACATGCTGATAAACCACGTTAGACTTATATCACATCGTAGATAATCTCATAATCTAGAAATAAACCCTGCAACACACTTTTCCCCTTCAAAATTATCGATCTTCAAATTTCCCCTCCCCAAAATTCCACATTTCATATTTATTTTGTAAAGCTGAAGACGTACGCATACTCTCCGCAGTCATCCAGCCCAGATTTCCAATTTTCAAACACATAGCCCAACCAGCGATCTAGAACCAAAAGTATTTCTTCCCGTGGCTGACTGTATTGTACCACGAGTGTACAGACAACCCCCAGGCGTTTGCGTGTCTTCAAACTTCCACGTTTGCGCAGGTGGTTACACTTGGTAATACCCGACGGGCTGAAGCTTACTTACCTGATCGCTTGATACGGGGCATCTGCGAGATTGCTTACGTTGGATTTTGAGATTCTTGGGGTTGCGAGAGAAACAGGTAGGACAAACCAGCAATGCCGCATACGAATCGCAAAAAGAAGAGTGGATCTAGGGAAACCAGAGAAGAAACGGAGAAGACAAAAAAGATTGCGCAGTCGACTAAGAGGAAACAGATAGAGGATGGGGAGGGCTGGACACATGTTGTGGGTGGAGGGAAAAAGACAGGAGCTGCAGAGACGTGGACGCATGCGGGTGATTTTGTGAAAGATGGGGTTGCGTATATTGAGCGCACGATGAAGGAGATGCAGGAGGATTTGGATAATTATAGGAAGCAGTGGGAGAGTAGTGAGGCAGCTGGTCAGTTGAAGAAGATTTTACACGGGAGGAGCAAGGTGAACAGTGTGGTTTGTTTGGGGTTGGGAAGTTTGCAGAGTGCGAGGAGGGAGGGGAGGAGGAGTAGTTATACTCAATTGGCGGCTTTGATGATGATTATCGAGGAGTTTGGTGAGTTGTATTTGAAGTCGCAGGTGGGAGATACTAGGACTAATAACATTTCAGGTGGTATGGGTGAGGATAAGATACAATGCATATTTCAAGACCCTCAAAATACTGAAGGCGACAAGGAGTTCTTCACATCTTTGGGTGGAAAAGTGGTGGACGATCCTTTGGCATTTGATTATATCAAAGAGGATACTCTTGTATATGCGATACATTGTTATGGTCCAGTTTACAAGACTATTAGTCAAGGACCTCGACCTGCAGTTCTCATAGGGACAGATGTGGATAACTTCTCGAATTTGTGGTTGTAAGTTATATGGCATATATTTATTGGCAGATGTTGACATTCCACAGATCAAAAACAGAAACTCTCGAACAACATCTAGACGATATGATCAAAGATTGCGAGATAATAAATTTCCCCCAACTTCGACATGATTTCTCGGATACAAAAATATATTGGCGGAACAAACCAACTGTTTGAAAGGGGGTGTAACCGAAGACAAACTCTCACTAGCAACATATTTCAACTATGTCAGAATATTCAGAGTATACCATCAATTCAGATTAGACTCTAAGATCTCAATTGATCTCACTAGACTTTACCACCGTACCAAAAGCATCCGCCAACTCCGCCAAAACCGTCTTGACCAACTCCTCCGCCTTCACTCCCGGAATATCTCGATCTCCAATCGCATCCTCCACAAACAAGACCTCGTATCCCTTCTCAGCCGCCTGTCTCGCCGTCGTACTCACACACACATGCGCCATGTATCCCGTCAAGACCAGCTTCGATTTTCCCGTCCCTTTGATATAGGCTTCTAAGTCTGTTCCGGTAAAGGAACCAGGATGTTGTTTCACAATCACTTTCTCGTCGTTCTTGGGCGTTAGCTCTTCGAATTCCTGGGCGAGCTCAGTGTCGGGTGAGAAGACGGGGGCGCCGGCGGGGACTTGGTGCACGATGTGTGCGAGGGAGCCATGGGCGGCGCGGTATTTTTCGAGGAGGGAGGAGATGGCTTTGCGGGAGGAGGAGACTTGGGAGACTTTAAGATGGCCTTTGGCGTATCTGGGGAGGTGGGGTGGAGTGGTTAGTAGATTTTTATGGGTGGGGGGAGAGGAAGATGGATGGATGGATGGATGGATGGACTGATAGATATATCAAATATGAAAGAAGAGAAATGAAATAAATAAAATTGAAATAAAATACATACTCATTCTGCGCATCAATAATGATTAATACACTATCCTGCACCGAAGCAGTAGATGGTTGAACACCAATTAGTTCGCGGAATGCTTTGGCTTGGGTTGTCATGATGAATATTGAGTAGGTAGGTAGGTAGGTAGGTAGGTGTTTGCGTGGTGTGGGGTGAGGTGTGGTGTGATGTGTGATGTGGTGAGGAATAGATTTCTTCTTTGAATGCGGGGAGAAGAGGTTCAATTGATTTTTATGAAGTGGATGGATGAATGGGGTGTGTTATTTTATGCTTGTTTATGTTATGGAGGGGATAGATTATTTTTCAATTTATATAGGGTTGTGAATTTGAATTTTGGATTTGCATTTACATTTGGAATGAATTTGTAAGATTGGAGAGGTGATTACATATCATATCATATCATATGAGTGAGTGAAATGTTTCCCCTCATTTCTATCTGGTATTGTATTGCGGGGTACAAGATTTGTTTACCTAACTACGTACCTAGGTACTAGGTAGGCATTCGAGGGAGGCATTTTCAAGGTATGGAGGGAGCTTGAATGAATGAACGGATAATTGAATGAGTGACCGAGCGGGATGGGTTGCTAGGGGGTGGGTTGGAGGGATTTGTCATTGGGATGGATGGATGGATGGATGGATGGATGGATGGATGATGGTGGGAGGAGGAAGTGAGTAGAATAGAATATAAGTCGAGTATTGATCCAAGAGTTATGAATACGAAAGTTTGGAGTCTGGGGTTGGAATGGATGAGGGGAAGGAGGAATGGATGAATTGATGGATGGCTTTTCTTCTTTTTTTGTCTGTGAGGAGATAGGTGTCTGTCTCTCCAAGTTGTATCTATCTACCTTGGTATGGTATGTATCTCCATAAATATGTACCTATGCATATGTCAAATGCATGTTTGACTCAAATGTATGGGTATATGTATATCTAGATATAGGATGAAGATATATATATATCTGTATATATATTAATAATACCTATTGACTGTGCAACTATCTCACAATATACAGAATATTACAACACAGAATATATAAACTCACCTCTCTCACACCTCTGAAACAAATGTCATCATTTTTAATTTATTTTTTTGCGAGGGATAAAGATATACGGAGTAGGCGAGGTAGGTAAAACCAAGGTTTTTCTTCTTTTTCTTTTACTTGCTTGCTTTTGATGTCGATGTGGATTGGCTTGTTCGGTTCGGCGGGATCCACTACCTAGGTATCTAGTATCTAGTATCTAGTATGCAATGGGATTGTGAGACTAGGTAATAATGTTGTGTATACTATGAAGTATACCCCTGATGCTGATGGTGGCTGGGTGACTTGCTTTCGAGCCTGTTTTGTGGTGGGTATGTACTATGTGGTTGGTGTGTGGTAGAGCTCTTTGGGGGAGATGGTTAAAGTATATCTATCGATCGATGAATTGTTTGGGGGGAGTGAAGAGAGTGAGAGGGATGTGGATGGTGAGAATCTTTTATTTTGTTGAATAGATGGATTGGTCTATATTTATATCGTCTTTCTGTAGCTGTATTAGAATCTGTTATAGATTGAGCATGTATTCAGAAATACCTAGATACCTACCTACATCCGGATTTGTTCCTCGCTAGTGTCTACTAGGGAGGGTAGTCTGGTATCTAAAAATGTAACTATTAGTGAGTACCTAGATAGTGTGTGTGCTTGGATAATAATGGATAATGGAATGGATCTCTCAACCAACCAAAGAAGGTTAATCGATTACAAGTAGATAGATAGATAGACATACAGAATTGATGGGGGGCGGAAGGATTTGAAGATTTGAGGATTCGAGGATTTGAGGATTCGAGCAAAGACTTAGTTGAAGAAGTTCCCTGTTATACTTTGTATTTAGGTATCTTTCAAAAGGTACCGAGTACTCAGATACTCAGATACTCCACTCTAGCTTCTTCTTTTTCTTCTTTTATTTTGCACTGTGCTGATAAGTTTAAGTTACCAGCCTCGTACAGTACACATACGCGGCTTCTAGCCAATTATGGGAGAGATGTGAGAGGAAGTGGAAAAGTTGGGTCTGGAGGTTGGAGGTTGGAGGTTGGAGGTTGGAGGTTGGTAGGAACTTGGTGGGAAGGAGGGAGGGAAGCTCGTGTTGGTGGGTGGTTTTTGTTTAAGTTGAAGGGGTGGAGGCACGGATATTATTGGAGAAGTGGAAGCATGATGCGGGAAAGATGGTTGGGGATGTGATGTGATATACTCTGTATTGTTGTTAATGGTATATAAAATACAGCCTCATTTTTGTTTTTGTTCCTGTTTCGGTTTTTGTTCTTTTCTTGGTTGGCTTTTCTATTTTGAAGTTGGAAAGTAGGTATTATTGCACCGTTGAAGGTATAGATTGATTGATTTGACTGAGGATTGGAATCTTCAAACTTCATAATTCTCTCTCTCTCTCTCTCTCTCTCTCGCCCTCGCCCTCGCCCTTGCTCTCAGAGAAGAAGGCAATTCATAACTTCCAAAATTCTCGTATTATTATCCCATCGTTTCGTATCGCCCTCAATTCTCGATAAATAAGCTTTCCTCTATCCTTGCTTTGCGCTTTCACATTTGATCGATAAGAATCGAAGAAATACATCAAAACACCTTTTAGTACCTTTATTAGTTCAATCCACCATCACCACCATCACCACCAGAAATCCAAGTTGTCCCACATAATAAATCAAAAACTCCAAAATACCATTCCCAGAATCCGACCCAGAGCCAGTGCAAAATCCTATTCGACCGTCGACCACTGCCCCCTCCCTATCCCCCAAAAATAAGTGGGATTTCTATCAATCTATGAGTACCTACTATTAGTTGGAATAGAGTAAAAGATCGTCCGAAACGAAAAAGAGCTGCAATTCGGTTTCAAGATACTCTTATCTTCCCAGTCTCTCCTCTTCTCCTCTTCTTTCTTTCTTTCTTTCCTCATAATGTCACGATATTCTTTCGAAAATATTCATCTTAATTATCAAGATTCTTCTTCACTCGTATCTCCACCAACATCTCCACCAAGATATCCTTTACCACAACCACCTCAATTGCAACCGCGTAATCCTTTAAACTTCGCCTCACAATCAAATTCATTACAGGCTCAAGAATCATATAACCAACAGATTGGAATGTCAAATTCTGCTTCATTATTACATTCACGGGAAAACTATGGGGAAGTGGAACCTGTGAGTCCGATAATAGATAGTCCACCAATTCCTCCACCACATCGGTCGTCACAATCTAGTCAGGAATCTAGAATACGCAATCAAAACAATAACACAAACGTTCCATCGGGAGCAGATAATTTTAGTGATCAAGCCGCGGGTGGTAGAAACGGCGTTGCTATGAGTGTTGCAAATTCAAATGCCGGGGAAAGTGGTGTGGAAGCCACAAGACATACCCCGGGTTATGATCCAACACAACCTTCATACCAAGAGTCTCCATTCCAACGCCCGTTTCCACGACAAGATGCATCAACATCATCTCTGACTCCTTTAAATGCTGCTGCTTTCCCAACCGGAATGTCAACTCCTTCTTCACGTTCGACTATTTCTGGTCGAAATCCTCCTTCAGATCCTTACTCGGATTCTCCTTACCCATATAATCGATATTCAAGGGCAATTGACCCGGAACTGGTTGAATTTGACCCTAGTACAATTGCAGACGACGGAGACGACGGTTTGGGATATAGACGAGTTAACAGATCTTCTGTCTTGAGTTTAAATAAAATGTCAGATAGCGGATCACGAACACCTCCGGGTGGAAAAGCTATAGCAGCTGGCGGTGTTGTGGGAGCCTTGGGTGGTCTTGTTGGAAAGAAGAATGCGAATGCGAATGGGGAAAATATACAATACAATGATGTTACAAATGCCCAAAACGGATATAATGGGACGGATACTTACGATCTTAGTGTGGAAAAGAACGAATGGTTGAAGAAACCACCGGGGGGTAACAAAAAGATGAGGCTATGGATCGCTTTACTGGTTGGATTTTTAATTTTAGCGGCAGTGATTGGAGGAGCTGTTGGTGGTACACTGGCGGGCAATGCGAAAGGGGGATCGGATTCAGGAGTCTCTCAGGATGGGGCCACCAACGGACAATCTGCATCGTCAGATACTTCCAAAAATGGCGATCTTAACAAGGATTCAGCAGAGATCAAGAAGTTGTTGAACAATCCCGACTTGCACAAGGTTTTCCCCGGAATCGATTATACACCAATGTATACACAATACCCAGCTTGCTTGTCATACCCAGCAAGTCAGAACAACATTACAAGAGATGTGGCTGTGCTTTCGCAACTCAGCAACACCCTTCGTCTCTATGGTACTGATTGTAATCAAACGGAGATGGTTCTACATGCTATTGATCGATTAGGATTGAATGGTACCGTTAAAGTTTGGTTGGGTGTTTGGCAGGATTCAAATACTACTACTAATACTCGTCAGCTCGAGCAACTCTACAAGATCTTTGATGAACATGGATCAGCATCTTTTGTTGGTGTTATTGTTGGTAATGAGGTTCTCTATAGAGAAGATATGACTGCCTCCGAGCTCACATCTATTATCCAAGATGTCAAATCTAACATGACAACTCGTGGTATCGATCTCCCAATCGCCTCTTCAGATCTTGGAGATAATTGGACCGCAGAGCTCGCTAACGCAGTCGACTTTGTAATGGCTAATATTCATCCCTTCTTCGCTGGTGTTACGGCTGAAGAAAGTGCTGGTTGGACATGGGACTTTTGGCAAAATCATGATGTGGCCTTCAAGACCAATGCATCTCAAAACATCATCTCGGAAACTGGATGGCCTACACAAGGTGGTACTGATTGTGGTGCTGCTACTACTTGTGCTCAAGGTAGTGTGGCAGGAATCACGGAACTAAACACTTTCATGGAGAACTGGGTCTGCGATGCAATTACAAATGGAACGAATTACTTTTGGTTCGAGGCATTTGATGAACCTTGGAAGATTCAATATAATTCAGGAGATCAAAATTGGGAAGATCATTGGGGTATTATGGATGTTAATAGAGTGTTGAAGGATGGAGTGAAAATTCCTGATTGTGGAGGAAAGACAGTTTCATGATGAATGTGTGCATGTCTGCATGCGTAGATTGATATTTGTTTGTGGTTAATGATGGGAATTCAGTGGAATTTGATGGGCTTATTGAAAAGAATGCGAATTGCAGGAAGAATATCGTATGCAATGCTATTGAATGGCGAACATTTTGGTGGAGTAATCTCTGTTTTGAACCTTCTTGGCAAAGTGGAATTTCAATACAACAAGGCGTTTTTGGAAGGGGCAGAGGGATATTTTTTGGCATTTCAGATGAGATGAGTCGAATTGAAATGAACTTGTCCGGATATCTTTTGCGATGGAATGGGATGGGTTGGGATGGGATGGGATGGGATCGTGGGGGATATTGTACATAGATAATGAACTTTTTCTACTTTATATGAGGGATGGATTGGTATTCATTGGGTTTGGGGATTGGATGGATGGAGGGAGGGGGGGATGAAGAGAGATGGATATGGATATGGATATGATGTATGAAGAATATAATAAGATACGTCTTTATCTGATTTATCTATGTTAAATTTAGATTGTGAGGTGTGAGGTGTGAGTTGAGCTGAGTTGTAATGAGCTAAGCTGAGCTGTGATGATTGTTGCACATGTGATTCCCGATCTCAATAGATGTGATTGATTGTGTGAGGAGAGGTAATCTAGGGTTTCGGGAAGATTGATGATTGTGATGTTGTGGTGTTGGGATTTGTGGGTGAGTAGTGAGTAGTGAATAGTGTAATCGATAGAGTCGATCGATAAAGGTACTTTCGGTATGCAAATTTGAGGGTTTTGGAGAAGGGTGAAGGGGGGATTCGAGGGAGAGGAGGTGGGGAGGTGAGGTCAGAAGAGTGGGAATGGCGATTTGAGGGAGTGTCGGGAGTGTCGGGAGGGAATAAGAGATGGGGCTTGGAAGGGGAGTAGGAGTAGGAGTAGGGATGAGAAGAGGGAGGGGAGTGAGGACTTGAGGGGGGGTGTAGAGGAGATGAGGGAGTGAGGGAGTGAGGTGGATTTTGGAAGGGGAGAGAGTGAGAAGGTGGAAGGGAGTGAGGGAATTAGGGATTAGAAGAGAAAGAGAAAGAGAAAGAGAAAGAGAAAGAGAAAGAGAAAGGGATGGAGTATAAGGGAAGAAAAGTAAACCCCTATATTATATTATATTATATTATATTA
>PQXN01000380.1:0-28911 GCA_004786275.1 Botryotinia convoluta
TCCCCCCACTTCCCCCCCTTCCTCTCCCCTAACCTCAAAGCAAATACAACACCAACACCAACACCAACACCAACACTATAACAAAGAGCTCAATACCCCATCCCCATCCCCGTATCCCCGCGTCCTTCACTACCTACTAACTCACCACCTTCCTCATCTCACTCCAACCACACCCATTCTCCTAATCTTTCCCTCTTCCAAAAGATCGAACAAACTCTTAGCAAATTGGAATCAATAAATCTATCTATTCATTGCTCAAAAATTCGTAGAACTGATTCAGTGGGTTTACAATCTAAATTTATTATTCTGTTCTGTTTGTCTAGGTTCTATTTTCGTTTCCCAGCCCGGCCCATGCCTGCACCCATCGCTCGGTTTAATCCAGCCCATCCATCCATCAATGACTTTCATATCCGTGTCCAGTTCGATTGTTCTAGGAATTCCATTCAATTACCCCCTCCGTATCCACACCGAAGCTTCGTCTATTGATCCTTTCCCATCATATACTACTGGAATTTTATAATGCTATCTTCCACCATTACCACTTCATACTTGTGACCCAAAATGAATCACTTTTAGCCATGGAATCCTCATGCCCCATCACTCCAACTTTTGACATCCCCGCACCCATCTCTCGCGATCTAATAAATACCCGGCAAGATAACCCACCTCACCTTCTCACAATAAGTTTCCCACCCCTTCCCATATTTCTTTGAGCACCTCTCCTCATCCCGCCAGCAGCGATGAATTAACAAGATTGTCATGAAAATTGCATATGTCCATGGCAACAAATTATGCGTACCACAAGCTGCACACATGGAATAAGAAAGGATGAGGTCGCCCAAATAATTGACATGTCTCGCCATACCCCACCAGCCAGAGCAAAGAAGAATACTATCGTGTTCTTTGCCATCCTTGGTTCGATACTTGACGTGTAAAACATCTGCTGGAGCACCCCAAAGTTGACAATTACCTTTGGTGCGACGAGCGAGATCCTTTTGGTGATTGACGCTTCGGAAGAGGATGTAACCACTGACACCCGAGGTAAATAACATCGTGGCGCTAAGAGGTGATAGAGAGTGAGGATATCTTGAAAGGTATTGAGTTTGAAGGGTATACATGGATGGTAACCAAACCATGGATCCCCATGCGAGATAGAAACCAAAGTGGTCATGACAGATATCGATGGTTCGAAGGTACCAATCTTCGTTGATAAAAAAGTCCACAACGTAGAGACCGTGTAGGAAAGTGCTCAGAATGATGGAATTGGTGATATATCCGTAGGTTTGATACTGATACGCGATGAAGGACATGTCACTATATCGAGATTAGAGAATGATATAGGTTGGACTGGAAGTGGAAAGTGCAAATTAAACACATGACCAAGGAAATTCGAGTTGAACATACATAAGAGTCCAGGCAATTATCCCAGGCCGCCCATTGTGGAATAATTTGAAGTCGAAATGATTTCCGAATCTCGGATTCAATTCAATTCCCATGTACAAATCGTACAAGACGGATCCTGTCACGTGTCAGTATCGAATTACACAAATCTCATCCTCATCAAATCCGACTTACCACTGAATTTTCGATCGCCTTCATGAGTTGGACACATATGAGCTTTCAAATAAGCAAATCCGGATAACAGGAACCCATAAACATTCACCGAGACCAATAATGCCTGCCAATGTTTTGCGAGAATTGCTGGATCCAAGAGTCCACAATATGACGAAATGAGGAACAACGCATGAGTGACAAACCAAGCTGAAAGACCATTTGTACGATATTTAAGAAGGTTACCAGCTGGAGTGAGTTGACCCGTACTCAATTTGGTAGGTAGAAATTGGTACAGAAGTGCTTGGAATAACAACCACGTTCCATAACCAATATTCGTTCTCAAATTTCCTCGAGGTGCATGTTGCCATAAGAAGTTGATGGGTCCAATCATGGCCATTGATTTGTATGCTGAAGTTAGAGATCCCTCAAAGCGTGTAAGTGCGATCCAATAGAATATGACAATGATTGGACATAGAAGCATGATACTAGCACATCCTGAGGAATGTAACCAAGAACCATGATGATGCCGTCGACCCCATGAGATACTCGAATCTCGAGTTGTTGAGAATGAAGCCAATCGAGCTCGATTAATGGTTACATTTGATTTATCAGGAGCGTCTTGTTGTAAAGTTTCAATTACATCGTGAAGACCCGGCGAAGGGAGAATGATTGATTCCATCGTATGGGTTGGGCCCAACGATATTTGTAAGGAGAGTGAGAGGTATTTTGTGGTTGAATATTGAGATGCACTCGAGGTTGTACGAATGATGTAAGGGAGAGGAAAAAGAAATGAGTAAGGGTGAGGCAACGGGTAACTACTAGGTACTGATGAGGTAGTAACCTTTATAGGAAGAAAAGGTGAAAGTAGTTAGAACCAAGGAAGGAAGTAAAACAAGAGTCAAAAAAGATAAAACATACAGTCAGTCAGTCAGTCAGTCAGTCCACGTACAAATGAATAAAAAGATGGGGATGGAGATGGAGATGGAGATGAATGAAGGGTTGTTAAGAGGAGCTTTAAAGATGGTGAGTGAGGAGAGAAGAGGAATTGAAATTGAAAATGCAATTGTCATTGGTGTTGTTTTGAATGCTTAGTAGGTACGAGTATACTCGTGCCGGATCCTCTATTGAATAATATGCAAAGCGCTTCTCCGGATACGGCAGTCGTTGATTTGAAAAGAAGGTACTAGGTAGGTGGTAGGGTATATACCTACCATATACCAAGTACTAGGTAAATACTTGATCGATGCTACCTAGGTAGACACGTAATAATTGTGTGTACTTCGAGGAGATAGAAAATTAAATAAGAGACTTAGACTGTTGAGAAATACCTCCTACCTACTAGGTAGTAAAGGGAAGAGAAGATCGAAAAGGGAAAGGGAATGGAATGTAAGGTACCCGTAAAATATGTCTAAATAGCTAAATAAGTCGTAAGATCGTACATTGGTAAATCTAATACCGAGAATAGGAAAGTGCAATGACATCTCCATCACCATTTTGTGATCCGCCTCAAACCTCAAACCTAGAATATGAAACTTAATGTCTTGTAAGTTGACAGACATCCTTTCCCGAGTACCGATGCTACCGATGCTACCGATGCCACCGATGATGAGTTGTGTACCTAGTATGTGACTAGTAATGTAACTAGTAGGTAGCAAGTGGTATTGGAGAGTATTGGATACCTAAGTATTCAGGTTTAATTGATTATCTTCTTCCTTCTTTCCTCTCTTCCTCGTTAATTTCTATACCTACATACCTATCTCCTATCTTCATACCTACCTACTCCAGATCCAAAAATCATTCATGCATATCAAAAGAAAACAAACTTACCGGTACCATTACCATTACCATTACCATTACCATTACCATTACCGGTACACACTCGAAACTTCTAATGAGGTCAAGACTTTTCCCTAGTCCCAAGACGATCAAAAGACTTGTAACCATAAGAAGTTACCTTGGTACTTTATACTATTGATTGATGCCACTACGATATGATATGTCCAAGCTATCATCATCACCATCATCATCATCATCATCATCATCAGATGATCTAGATGTGCAGACATAGACATACCTACTTATTAGTAGGTGCATAGATACATCGAATATCATGTACCGATAACCTATAATCTATAACTTAAACAGACCTTTCCATAAAATATAGATTTCGTATTGAAAGAGATTAAATATACATACAACGGCGTACACATACAATATAACTGTGATGCGAACCTACCTATCATCTCCTCCAAGATCAAGATCAACCCATTTTCGTCATAGAAACCCAAGCCACATGAACCTTATTTATCAATTAATTAACGGTATGAATTAACGGTATGAATTAACGGTATGAATTAAAGACATGAAAGCTTGATACCCATTATTATCATACCCAGGTAATCATTATCATTATCATAGTTGCTCGATGAGAAAGTCCGAATTTAATAGCACTCCAAAAAGAAAGAGAGTGAGTGAAGTTTGAGAAAGGAAGAATGAAGAAGAGGATGAAAAAAATCCCAATCAAGCGTAAATTAAATCTATTGGAAGGAAGTTGGAACGCACAAACCGTCCGTCAGTTCCTTCCAGGTTCATACCAATGCCAAATCCATAACCTGGAAGCTCAATCCTAGAGCTGGTAGGTTGGTGAGCTCCATAATTTACCTACCTACTAGGTACCTAGTACGGTACGTACCTACCGAGCTTAAGAAGCTTGAAAACTAAAGAACTCGCGAGCTATCAGTTCATCCACACAAACACCAAAATATACTCAATGGGTATTGTTATCGTTCATTCAATACACTTCTACATGGCTAATAAGGTTCCTACCTACATAACCTGTGCCTACTTAGGTAGGTACTAAGTAGTATAGATACTAAAGAATCTCCCAACCAAAATATCTTCATTCCCCACGGCGGGAAAAACCCTTGAAGATTGTCTAACACGAATACGAAATACAGATACAGATATGGGGGAAGACTCTTGATATCATATTCATTATATACGTACAACACTATATTTCACTTCTTGACAAATGTGGACTTCGAGAGAGATCACAGAATAATTCTCGTATGGCACAATTGTAGTCACGATGGGAGTTTTGATGATTATTGCTTTGGCTACTATCATGGGTTATTTGTATTTATAACGAGCTCATTCGTATCGTCAAATCGGCACTGTTACTCACTCGGTCAGCAAAGTGTACTACCCAGTTGAAGTGTGAATTCAATACAAGTAAGTAAACAGATAATCAGAAGGAAGGCAACGGAAAATCTCCACACGGTTTTGCGCTCTCGGAGATATAATGATTTAACATCCGAAATATTTCATCATATAAAGTCAAAGGAAAATTGAGTGGTGAGTGAACAGAAGAAGAAAGACTGACCGTGGAGTATCATATTTAAATGCCGGTGAAACTCAGAACCAGTAGCCCGTGAATATTATGTGCACTTTCAGTAACACTTCCCATTTACCATGCTGTAATGTCATCCACTTCTACCTCTCCAAAGGTACTGCTTTTGGTAACAGCCCCCACTCCGTCTTCAGCTACAACTCCTTCAATGCCAGGAGCTTCCATAATATCGGGTAAAACTTCATTCAAGAATTCCAGGATGTGTTGATTGACTTGTTCAAACTGTAACAAGAATGCATCATGGCCTTCAGGGGATTCAATCTTTCTAAGACTTGCATTTGGTACTGAAGCTGCAATCTCTTTCTGCTCATCAAATGTGAAAAGTCCATCACTCTCAATACCGAGTACCAACGTTGGCTGTTGAATTTGTGAAAGAGCTTCAGCAATAGGGTCCGCTGAATCTGCCGGCACTCGATATCTTGAGACATCATGAGTATCAAGTTTGCGGGTGATGGCAATATAACAGTTTCCATCAAAACGTTTGACGAATTTTTCACCTTGATAACGAAGATAGGATTGCGCGGAAAAGTAATGAGAGGTTGATTTGCGCTTAGGAACAGGTCGGTCTGGTGGTGGGGATGATGAGGGAGTTGCGCCGTGAAATTGCGGGTCAGTAAAGTTTGCAGGGTTACCACCGTTGGCAGTAATGTTTTCACTGGCCATGGTTGAAATGGCAGCTGAGCTTCCAGGTCTCGAAGATATTGGGGATCTGGTCTGTCTGTGTCCATCATTGTGAATTGCCCTGTGAATATCCGATGCTGTGGCGGATTGTTGGCTTTCGCTGATGGTCTGTTTTTTTGAAGCATCAGGTATGTTTCGTCCAAACCTTGCCTCGAATGAGTTTCGACTTCGATACGTGAGCAACGCAGACATGCGTGCCGCACCCAGCCCTGCTGTTGGAGGATCCGAGAATGGGTAATAGCCGTCATCGTACTTTGGATCCGCATAGATGCTTTGCCTTTGGGCTTCTCCCCAACTAATTCCCCAAGCACTATGTCTGCTAGAGGTTGCGATTGGCACAATGGCTCTAACATAATCTTTGCCAAAGTATGCCCATTCAAGTACCAGCATACCTCCCATAGAACCTCCTATAACCGCCGCTACCTGTCGAACTCCTAGTTCGTCCAGGAGGAGTTTGTGAATGCTAATGACAGTCAGTGTTGTACTAGGCTTATTGAAAATTGCCGACATACTTGACATCATCTCGAATAGTTGTCAAAGGGAACTCAGGGCCATATCTTTCATTTTTTGGGTCCCCATTCTTGCAAGTGACAGGACTTGCACTCCCGTAAGGACTTCCCAAGCTGTTCATACATATCACGAAGAATCTAGATATATCAAATGCTCGACCAGGTCCACCTAGAAGAGGTCCCCACCAATCGCTGACATCTGCACTGCCAGTCAAGGCATGGCATATTACCATGGCATTATCGCGATTAGGTGAAAGTTTCCCTCTGGTGCTGTATGCCAATGGAACATTGTGTAAAGTTTCGCCGGACTCTAATGTGAAGGATGGGATGATGGCGATAGTTTGGTCGGGTATGAGGGATGCAAATGGGTTCTCGGGTTGTTGCTGCGTTCTTTCTTGTAGTATTCAGTCACTGCTTCTCCCAAGAATTGAAGGGTAATTTTTGTTTTTTTTGGCAAATCATTGAAGATGTAACTACTGACCGTATCTTGGTGCATTGGATTCCGTTCCCGCAGAACCAGTAGATTGAAATGAAGCTACCATTTTGTGATTGAATATTTGTCGAAAGAATAGCTAGATATTGAATAAGGAATAGAAGAAATTTATATTATTATACAAGACTTGCTTGCTTGAGTCATTAAAGGAGGGGGGGGCTGTTTAAAAAACGTCATCAACAACCAGTCACAATTGATTTGGCAAGTAAGAAAACTTTGAAGATTTCTTTCACGGTCGGAGAACGGAACAAAAACCATGTATATTGTTGTTAGTCAACATTGAAGCATTGATAAGGAAAACCTGGGAAGATAGCTAGCTCACAGTTCCGCTTTCATAGTGTTTCTATACTTTTGATGAGGCTGAAAGTTGAGTGAAGCTCGACTGTGGCTTGACTGTGGCTTGACTATGGCTCAAACTCAATTATAATCTGACTACACATTAATACAGCTTAGTGTATTTCTCTCTCACGCGAACGCGGGAAACCTTTCATTGCTTAAGGATTTTGAAGATGTCTCTAACTAAATATTAACAATTGATAATATTTCTACGAAGTTGAAAACAAAGTCTGCGTAACTCATAATTTCATTGTCGCAGATAATTTGTGATTTATTTCAAGGTTGTTCAATTATTCGACGACTTCGAATTCGACGGAAACACAAATCACATCGAACCTTGATCGCATTATCGCATATAGTTCTTTGCTATTACCAGCATTTCGACACACATGTACTCAGATCGTTGAGCTTTATCGATAGATTTGGAGATGGCTCCAGCAGGGAAGCGGAAGAGGAATGATAGGAATTCCGTAGACCAGGGTGAGCCTCGACCTTCACCTCATCGACCGGGAAATACTTCTTTAGGTCAGCATGAAAGAGAATTTGGTATGCGCGAGGGCGGTAACAGAAGGAGTAGCAGAGGAGGTCAAGGTAATCAAGGCGGAGGTAGAGGACGTAGAAATGATGGTCGCAATTCGAATAATTCAAATAATTCAAATACTTCAAGCAATGCGAGCAATCCTAGTAACCTCTCGATAGCTACCAGAGCCACCCCAACACCAGGACCAATGTCTCCACCTCCCAGACCTTCAAGCGCTTCTCACACGACTCCAGCGCAAACTCCAACCCCAATGAACACGAACGATATGATCAGTCCTAGTTGGAACCCAGACCCTGCTCCTTTCGATTACGTTTTCCTTACCGACGATCAAATGTCTTCGTGGACATCAAATGGCCGACAAGAAGTGGTAGAAAAGGGCATCCAAGCTCGTCAGGATGAAGATACAATGGATTTGGCAACTGTATTTCAAGAATTCATTCGCGCTACCCTCGATGGTCGCATTGATGGCGCTGATGCGGGCAATTGCATCAAAGAAATATTGGGACCAGACATATCGCCGGTAGACAACGTCCCAGGCACCCTGGAACCGCAAGCTCTGTTTCTTGACTCTCTATCTATGATGTTTGAATTAGAAGATCTCAAAACGCCAAACACTGCACTTCGCACATTCGTTTTCTCCACAGGCATATCCGCCATGGTAATGCGACAGAAATTGGATGCCACTCTTTTATTGAACCTCGGACTCACGAGAGACACCTTTACACGCATGGGAATTAGACAAGCTACTCATCTTCTCTATCGACAGGCAAACTACAATCTTTTAAGGGAGGAGACGGAAGGATATTCGAAATTGGTTACAGAGCTTTTCACAACCAGTGGGAGCGAACCCCCTTCCAGTGAGGTTGTTGAAGATGCCTTCGAGAAAGTGAAAGGCCTGATAGGAACTTTTGATCTCGATGTGGGAAGAGTACTCGATATCACGTTGGATGTGTTTGCGGCTGTTCTAATCAAACAATTCCGTTTCTTTATAAAGTTTCTCCGTGTTAGCTCTTGGTGGCCGAGAAGCGGCGAATTCGACAAGATACCTCGATGTGGTGGTCTTCCACCGTGGGCTTTACCCAGCGCTCCTGGTTGGACTTCAACTGATGAAGAGGAAGAACTTGCCACAAATCAAAGGCTGGAGCGCGACAAACTATTTTGGGATCGGGCTCGTGATGTTGGTATTGAAGCGTTTTTCGAGCTCGGAGGTCGCCAGCCTGTAGATGCGGAGACGAAACAACGACTTCTCGAAGAGGATAATACAAAGCTTGATGAAGATTATCAATGGATTAAAGCAACAGGGACTTATCCACCTTCTGGAAATAGAACAGCAGCTCAGTTGCTTGGATTCAAACTACGTTTCTACGCCTCGGCGGCTCGAGACAATGAAGACGTGTTGCCTGCGAATTTGATTTACCTGACAGCTTTGCTGATCAAGATTGGGTTCATCTCCCTCAAGGACCTATACCCACACTTGTGGCCTCTAGACGAAGACATGGAATCCGTTCGTGACGCTAAGATGAAGGAAATCGAGGAGAAAGAGAAGGCTAGTCGTGGAGGCACAATGAATGCACTGATGATGGCTGGAGCTTTGGTAGATGATACTTTGCCGAACGGGGGACGAACTCGTGATACCGCAGCTACCAAGTCTGATGCATCTGGCAAACTGACAACTGAGGTTGATGACAAAGACAAGCTGAATGAACCTTCGGACCAAAAGGTGCAGCTTCTTACCTGTCTCCTGACGATCGGAGCAATTCCCGAATCTCTGTTCATTCTTGGACGATTCCCTTGGCTGCCAGAAGCGTACCCGGAACTTCTCGATTTGATACATCGTATCTTAAATCATTCCATTCAGCATGTTTTCGATTTAAGTCGACCATCCACTTCAGCAGTACCAGACTGCCCAAGTAAGAAGGTTCTAGATCCCGACCAAACCGGTATGCCCAAAGGCTCAATCCGTTTACTCGCACTGCCTCCTCGAAAACAATTACGTTGGCCTTTCCCAGATAAATTCGACACAAATGACAACAATGCATATAGATTCTACTGGGATGAGTGGGCAGATAATGTGCCTGTCTGCCAGACCGTGGATGATATATTCACTCTTTGCGGATCTTTACTTAACTATTCTGGTGTTAACATTGGCAAAGACGCTAGTTTACTGTCAAAGTTAGCCAGGATTGGTACACAAAGTCTTGCAGAAGATCGTTCAACGCAAAATTTTGACCGATGGCAAGATTTGCTCAAGCGTCTCCTTGTTCCTGCACTGAGCTTAACTAAGGCGAATACAAGTATTGTCAATGAAGTGTATGGTATGCTTCGCTTTTATCCTCTATCTATCAGATATTCCATCTACGCAGAGTGGTTTGAGGGCCAGATCTCTCGATTACCACCGATGAGAGCTGCATTCGCCAAAACCAAATCTGAGACAATTAGCACTATGAAAAGAATTAGTATGACCAATCTTACTGTGATGGCACGAGCTCTGGCCAAAATTGCCTATGCATCGCCGGGCATAGTATTTAGTGTGGCTCTGGGCCAGATCGAAGCATACACCAATCTTACGGAAGTTGTTGTGGAGTGTGGTAAATACTTCACTGACTTAGGATACGACGTTCTCGTTTGGTCGCTATTGAGTTCACTAGGAGGAAAAGACAGGAATCGAAACGATGCCGAATTCGCACTCCTCCCAAGTAGATGGCTTCTAGCACTGTCAAGATTCTCTGGCAAAGTCTTTAGGCGATATTCTATAATGAACTTAATTCCCCTCATCCAGTACGTTAATGATCAACTTCACCGGGGAAACTCAACCGACTTGGTCATTCTTAAGGAGCTCATCTCACAAATGTCTGGAATTGTGCCCGACACTGATTTTACCGATTCTCAACTCGCTGCCATGACTGGAGGCGAGCTTCTAAGGCGCCAGACATTAATCAACCTCCAAGATAAACGTTACGAATCTCTGAAGACAGCAAAGCGACTTATGAGAGGTTTGACTGACACCAAGTTGGGTGGTCAACTTTTGCTGTCCATTGCACAGCACAGACAATCGGCCATCTATAATGTCTCGGATGATGAGGCTCCTATCAAACTATTAGCTACGATGATTGATGATACTCAAATGATTCTTTTCCAATATCTTGATCTTCTTCGCAGCAACCTTTCAATTGAGGAGTTCGATGATCTCGTCCCAGGAATTTCCGAACTCATGAAAGATTTTGGCTTAGACCCAACACTTGCCTTCATGATCGGTCGTCCAAGTATCTCACATCGCTTCAGCAAGTTACTATCCTCAAATGTCAATGGAAATTCGAAGTCTTCACCATCATTAGTGGAGGCTGTAGCCACAGAGGTAGATACAGAAGGCGATGTGGGTATGAACGGCGATGATCCAAACCCTGCGGCCAAGGAATCGATAGCAGTGAATGGAACATCTACCCCGCAGGACGACGTACAGATGTCAGATGTAAAGGGAGATTCGCCATCGGAAACAGCAGCAACAGAAACGGATTCGCTTCATGATCTACTGCAACCGTATATCACTACTGTTGAGGAGGTCCTGCCTGAAGGCTCTTGGGCATTTCTCACTTCTGAATTCTACGTTGTATTCTGGAGCTCTACATTAAGCGATCTGGCTATTCCTAGTCATAGCTACGAAGCCGAAATTTCCCGTCTGCTAAAAGAACAAGGCGATGTAATGAAGGACCGTTCAGACATGAGTAGGGCGGGAATGGCAAGAAAAGAAGAAACTAAAAAGGCTCTGGCAACAACCAGGGAAAATTTGCTGGCAGAGTTTGGCAAACAAGTCGGGGCTTTCTCAGGGAAGAAGAGCCGTCTGCTAAAACGCAAAAACTTATGGTTTAGCAACGTGAAGGGCGATCTAGTTAGCGACTCCTTTCTTGAAAGATGCTTGTTTCCACGGTTATTGCTCTCTCCAAGCGATGCAGACTTCTCCTTCCGGATGATCAAGTTCTTACACGAGAATGGTACACCTAACTTCCGCACCCTTTCGCTATATTCCAGGCTTTTCAGATCAAATCGCTTGAGGTCAATGATCTTTACATCTACGGTTCGTGAGGCGGAGAACTTGGGTCGTTTTTTGAGATTAGTCTTGACGGATCTGGCCCGCTGGCATGGTGATCAGGGAGTATACGAAAAAGAAGCGTGGGGAGCAAGTAAGAATCTTCCAGGTTTTGCTAAGGCTATTGATGCAGATGGAACCGTAAAGGGCCTCCTTGAGCATGACGGTGACCGTGGTTTCAAAAATATTCTGTACTCGTGGCACCAAAAGCTGAATGTGGCACTGCGTGAATGTTTCGATGGAACGGAATGGATGCATGTTCGAAACGCTATGACTATTCTTAAATCCGTTGTCGACGTATTCCCAGCGGTTAACTTCATGGGCAACAGTTTTGTGAAACAGCTCGAGACAATTGTCACCCGAGAGAAGGGCGCACGGGAGGATCTTTCTCTTGCTGGTAATGCCATCCTGGTGCAGCTAAAGAAGAAGTCCAAGTCATGGGTGATGGTACAAGCCTTTGGTTATAGCCTGGTAAGTGAAAACGAAATCCGGTATCGAATAAGACTAACCACCTATAGGAGGCCCCTGTGCAGGCGAATAACAGCCCCTCAATAGATGCCTCTAAGCAAGGACCTGCTGTCAAAACAACTTTGAAGCCCACAGCTCCTGAGTTTAAACCCCAATCTCGAGCTAAGTCAGTGCCCATACCTCAATCTACATACCTTAATCTAACTTCTATAAGCTCTACGGGAGCCTCTACCCCCAAGAACTTCACCACTGAGGTCGAAGACGGTGAAGTTGATGATGCAAAACTGGCTTCTGCAGCTGGCAATGGCAACATGTTGAAGGAGGCGTCTGATAATTCTAGTGTCAAGGATAAAGCATCGTCGGCACCCGGTGAAGGGAGGAAGTCCGAAATATTACTAAGACGCGAGAGAATCTTGCGTGAAAATGCAGCTAGAGCTTCGGCCCCAAATTCAGCACCTGCTAACATACCTGCAAGACCTGAATTGCAGAGAAACATGCCAGCAAATCATAACCTACCCAACAGGCCTGATGCCCCCATCCCTGGCCGCCAAATGATGGATCGTCATCCCGCTAGGAATGACGATAGACGAGACATGAGAGATCCTAGAGTTACAGAGCTGGTCCGGGATAGAACCAGGGATCGCGGTCGTGACTTCCCCCCAGGCGACAGGAGGGGTATGGATACCCCACCAAGAGATTTCAGAAACAACGATCGTGCATCAAACAATGAACGTGAACGTCCCCGAGCAGATTCGAATCCGAGATGGAACAACGAATCAGGAAGAGATACTACGGATCGGGCTTCATCCAATGGGTACCGTACTCCAGATAATGGCGGTCGCTTGTCTCGTGAAGCAGCAATTTCCCCACCGAAAGCATCGTCTACATCGGATCGTGGCCCAGCAATCAATCCCGATAGATTAGCACTAGTGAACCCAGATAGGCAAGAGTTAATCAATCCTGAACGGGCCGCTCTAATATCAGGGGGTAATGAGCCATCTCGCGCTGATTCTCCTCGTCGACCCAGAGATGACACTAGAGAGCGCCCTTCGAGGCAAAATTCACCACCTCCAAGACGACATGATTCCGAAAAGGATCATCAACATCCAAGGCGCGATGACAGATCGAATAGAAACACACCCATGGATCCACAAAATACTTCAAGAGGTCGTACTGACGAAGTTGCACCACCACCAGCTGGTCCAAGAGGAGAGAGGCCAGCTGATCGAGTGAGCGACCGAGTCCCTCCTCAAGATAGATCAAGGGATAATCCGTCCTTTCAACAATCCCAACCTCCTCCCCGTCCTGTGGACCCCGATCACGGCAGACTAAATAGATTACAAGTAGATCCGAACTTCGGTCGCTTGAATCAGCAACCAGACATCCCATCTGGGCCTCGTGATAGAAATCGTGGCAATAATAGGATGGCCAGCGCACCGCAAGGGCGACGTGATGGAAGGTTGGCCAATGCTCCTGCACTTGACATTCCTCAGCCACCAAGTCCAGATAAACAACCTCCCACAGGTCCTTCTGGTGGACGGCATCCGCGACGCTTAGGCACAGGTCAGATTGAACCAACGGCGTCTGTACACGCTACAGTACCTACGACGTCCGCTGCATCGACTCCAACATTAGGAGTCCATCCAGATCGATTGAAACACTTGGGTCCACAAGCCACTCAGCCACCTATGCAAGCACCACTGGCTGCTACCGCCGCTCCTAGTGGTATGCATCCAGATAGAGTAAGGAGCTTTGGCGGTCAAGCAGCCGCGGCAAACATCCCACCTTCCCATCAAGATAACGCGCGTTCAAGACCAATTGCACCACCTCTTCAAACACAAGTTGCTCCCCTTGGCCCCAAATCCCAAGCTCAAAACAGTCCTGTTTCTCGAATGAATGGTGCACCAACTGGACCTGCATCATCAAATGAGCGTCCACCACGTGGTGCAAGACAGCCGAATTTAATCAACAATATCAACCGTATGCTCGAAGAAACCAAGCATCCACAAGGTCAAGAACGTCGTGGAAGACGTCAAGGAGGTCAACCTCAAACTCCAATTTCTGGTCCCCCTACACCGATTCTCCCGCCTCCACCTCCTCCTCCTCCACCAGGTCCGCCACCCGCACAAGCTAGGGATTCTGGAAGAGACTTGATAAATCCTGCTCGTGCTGATTTAATTGGAAATCCCGCATCGAGCAATGACGATCGCGATCGTGGTGATCGAGGAGGACGTGGTTCAAGGAATGATCGATCTACCCGCAGTCGTCGAACTTCACCTAGCGATCGGAATAGAGAACAGAAGCGTGGTGGCCCTCCGGAAGATGAACGCTCATCCAGGAGTGAACACAGGATTCGCGGAGGCGATAGAGAGTCCAGAGATTCAGACAGGCACTCCAGAGGGGATCCTTCTGCTAACAGGGACTTGTTAGCCGGCGGTGGAAGAGGAGAAAGAGAGCATCGCGATAGAGATAGTAGTCGTCGAGATGCGCATAGCGGAGATCGTGATTCTCAACGTGATCAGCATGATGGCAATATTGGCGGTGGTAACTGGTCAAATCCCCCTGATAACAGAGGAGT
Source organism: Botryotinia convoluta (assembly GCA_004786275.1). Classification (NCBI taxonomy): domain Eukaryota; kingdom Fungi; phylum Ascomycota; class Leotiomycetes; order Helotiales; family Sclerotiniaceae; genus Botryotinia; species Botryotinia convoluta. The sequence goes on from PQXN01000380.1 coordinate 14,654, forward strand.
GGATAGAGGAGGAGATCGACGGAACCAACGATCGGACAGATCTGATAGAAGTGAACGTGATGGACGAGGTATGCGGGAAGATGGAGGTAGTGGCAGGAAGAGAAGAAGCGATCAAGATAGCATGAGGGAAGGTGGTCATGACAAAAGGCCGAGGAGATAGAGGAGTTGAATTCTAAAATTCCGACTGCCGTAGGAAAGAAAGAGCATTGTAAAATGTAAGAATATTCAAGGAATGTTTCACAAGGTCAAACATGCATGGTATTGGGCGTTTTTCACACGAAAACTTGTTTCTTTAGCTCATATTCTCTTCTTTATTTTGTTAATATTAGCATGTCTATGATATATGAGGCATTGCATCATCCAAAGAACCCTCTTCTCGTTGTGTATAATTTGGGAGGTGATGTGACGAAATGAAAACATATAATTTTCTAGAACATCGTTTCAGAAGCTAAGATCAATCTGACCTGATCAAATCCTTCTATCTCATGGCCGCCCGATTCCAACAGAGTAGCATTTGTGATCTCGGTACTTGGCTTGACGATCGCCCCCTCCCGGTAATTCAGGGAATTCCGTCTAGAAGTTTTGACGTGATGGGCATGCAGATGAACGACTGTTTCTGCCAAATACTTTGGTAATGGTTTACCCCCGCTATCTTCATAAGAGTTCCGTTTCCCGAGATCTTTGTTATGACCTGATGCAATGTTATCAATATCAACTCGACACATACGCAAAACAGTGGAGAAGTTAGCATCGTAGGAAACCCCATTTAACCATATCGATATGCAACCAATGACGACCGCCAGAGCCGCAAACGATATTTGAAGACCATAAGCTAGCCATAGAGTCTTGGCGTCATAGAAGTAGGTGTTCCCGTAAATTTGAAATGTTACATTCACCGATAAGGAACTGGCACTAGGCCATGTAACATCAGACCTGCAATTTGTGAGTTGAATTGTACATGATTCTCGGAGCTGAATAGAACGAAATGAAGATATGTCGCGCTAAGCATACTAACGGTGATATTCTCGAATAGCCGCTCTAAAGCATGGACAAGGTGCCCGCGAGGTTGAAAAAGCGAATCCGTATATAGAACATCGGATGAGCGAATCAGGCTAGCGATCTGTAGTGGCTGATTCCCGAGAAATTGTAATGCAATGGTATCCATCAGAACTGTCTGGGTGATGAATGAGTTTGACACTTCAGATTCGAAGACGATCGACCCAAAAAGTAAATTGTTGAATGCATCCTTGATGCTCTTATAAGAAACCTTTTGGGCTCCAATTTCATTGTAGCATGTATAAATATTGTAGTTTGAAGTTCTGCAAGGATTATCGGTCGAAGTCTCATCAGGCGTTATCGGGTATGAGAAGTTTGTTTCTGGTGAGATTGCGATAGCCTGTGTAGCCACGTCTTTCGATACAGCAATCGTTTGTCGGCCATTCGTGTACTGAAAATCTAAATTATATGAAGAATTCAACAGATCACATCTGATTATTGTCATATTTACAAAGATCTGCGACCAGCCGCCTTTAGAAATAATTGAGGCATTGCTCCACTTATTCGCAGAGATCTCGACGAGTGGATCAGAGTCGTTGGTGAACGCCAGGAACGTAGCTAGTGGATTGACCTTTGATAAGGTGAAATCATTTAGGGTCATACTGCCACTCATATTATAAAATGGAAGTGTTTCGTTCGGGGCACGAGCACCCCATGAGAAATATGTCAGGGGGAAAGCTCCTGTCGCTTGCAGGAATGAGACGTAATTCTCGAGAATAGCTGTTCGATCTGGCTCAACAGCATTCCCACAATTTACTGATGGACCCCAGAAATCTATCGACCAGCTCGCATTGAGATGCTCGATGGCGGGTGTAATCGCCAGAATCTTCCCTTGTGCAGCGGTTGCAGCAGCAATCCGTTCCACCAGTTTCGAAGGCCCTTGGTACTCAAAATGATTTGTCTCTGCTCCTGAAAACTTGACAAAATTGGGGTTTACAAAATTGAGTTGGGGGACCTGTCTTGATTCAGTGTCATTGGGTTTGATAGGCGCAGATTGGATGCTAAGCGTGCCGGGAGTAAAGATGGAAGGGATTGGGATCAGCCTGTGAGATCTCATAATCAGTTTCAATAGCATGTGGTAGAAAGCACTCCCGCTAAGATGCTCACCAAAATATTGCAGCCATAGGAAATAATAGTACTTGAAGCCGCCAGACTGATACGCTAAATAGCCCTAATATGTCCTGTAGAACAGAAAAGGCGATATCAATATCTGCGAGTTTGGCACCAGTTTTAGCCGTTGTCAACGCTCGCCAAAGAACCTGCATGTATGAGACTGTGATCGATAAAGCAAGCATTGATTGCACAAGAAACGCCAGCGTGTTTCCAATCGCAATGCTAAACTGTTGCTTCGATACTATTTTGATAATGGATTGATCCGATGCCAAGGTGCCATTGAGATGACTATAAAAGAGGTGGTGAACGATTGCCAGAAGAACACCAGTGAAGAAGGATAAGATTATAGTTAGAGGCGTGACCCAATAGATCTTGTTTCGAGTCATTGTCAGCACCATTGTGTGGTAACACAGCTATCTTAAAAGTAGATGGAGCTCTCCAAAGTCCTGGCCGTGGGCACCAATGTCAGTAGTGTGAAACCAAAGTAACTATCCGCCTTGAACTCTGTTCGCTTGCATTTTGTTGTTGTTAAGATTCGAGAAAAGGAGTACTTAATTCACGCAGCGAAGAAGAGAGGAGACTTGTACCCCTATTTGGTGATTTCGGCGCACAATGACTAAAGCTGTGTCAGATATATCTAAAAGAATATGGATGATCGACATGGGATGGAAACCCATTTTTTCAACTCTTGTACGTTGTTACAGACCGTCAAAAACGCCCCCAAGATGGCCCCCAAAATCAAGTCGAGGAACGGTGTATATGCACTTTGCCGCAACCACATTCCAATCCTACGAAAAAAATTTCCAGTGATACGAGATACTTTCACACTTCAGATCATCCTCAAATTAGACCTTACAACCAGTGGCGTTGGAATATCACGAATGCCGCATCAATTTGATTAGAAAGGAACCAACGCCAGCCCCATTGTACATGTGGTGGTTGACCTCCTTCCAAAAATTTATGTGGCCTTGCCATCAAGTCTATATACAACGAACTTCTGACAGCTTACATACTCAAAAGCTATTTTTATTGCAATCATGATATGTGGAATCACATCAAGTGAATCTGTTGTTTGAAAGGAATAGTAACCTTCTATCCTACAACAGTCAGAACCAGCCATAGCAATGCAAAGGTAGTGTGCACTTTGGTTCTTTGCATTCGACATGTGCCGAACTATCGGCTTGTATCAGGGTATAATCGAGAGAGGTATGTATAGAAGTATGTGTAAGGACAACTACAACACATCTGTAGAGTCAATGATGAATGTTAGATTCATCTCTTGGGCGACCAAGTCGGCTGTACTAGGGCGAAAATGGAGTCCGGGAGATTGTAGTCTCAAGGCGAAAATTAATTTTCTAGTCGTTACATACATGATTATCTGGAATTTGAACATAGTGTCGAGGAGACCATCTAAGGGATGCATGTTAACGTTGCACCCCGAATTGACCTCTTTTCGAAGATGTTGCGACCAGTCACGTGATATATATTATATTTGATGGTATTCGGGTACCGTACTCTGTACCCACAAGTCTCATCAAACGCCTAATGATACCTGTGAAACTCATGAGGCTATGAATCCTGTCGACATTGTCTTGTCTTTTATCTGAGCTCCTCCAGAAATCATCAATTTCTAGTACTAACAATGCGTATGGTATGGTACGGTAAGTCCTGAGTATTCAGTAAGTCACTTGGCAGAGTTGTTCACAACACCACGCGCTTTGAACCGTTGCATTTTACCATTAAATAGGCTTATCGGCGCGAGTTCCTGTTTACCGTGCCAACCTTGTTCTTCAATGTGAAACGAAACGTCTTTGAGTATTGAGATCTTGATGAATTACTTTCGCGCTCTATTGAGTCTTTGTTCGCCTATCATGAGGCAATGGCGTACCGTCTCAGAAGCCCCAGTCACATTGGCATATTTCTCTTGATTGTTCTTGTTTGCGTTTACCTATATGATAAGCAGTATACGAATTTACGATCATCAATCCTTCAGTTTTCGGTCAATGAGCAGAAGCCTTCTGCAGACATCCTCCAGTCACTTTCACTGACAGAGGACCAATGCCGCGCAGCTTTTCCAGGCTTGACGAAAGAAATTGATGATGCAGTGGCTCGAGGACCATTTTCTCTGAGGAGACAGCCGGATCACCATACCGGGCTTGTGCAAGGGAGAATAAAGGATGGAAAGGTTCTATTTGACCATGAAACCATCTATCTTACAAACTTTGTTGACTGGTAATCCAGGTATTCATCATTTCTGCGGACCCGAACCCGTCCCGGAATATGCTTCAGGTCTGTCACCTCTTCTTCCAGGTAATTGCCACAAGATTCTGATCTCTATATCACAGGAGCGAACTTCAGTCTTGCACCAAATTCACCGTGCTGTTACTACTTCTCCTTCGCCTCTTCCGAACACTATTTTTGCGTTCAATATACTCGATACTCCAATGAATAACTCATGGGCATTCTCAAGATCAAACGACCCTAAAATTGAAAACGGAAATTACTGGGTTATGCCGCACTTTAGTTTTTGGTCGTGGCCGGTTTCCTTTATTGGAACCGTCGATCAAGCGTTGTCCAAGATTGATCGTATAGAGATGGATAAACATTGGACCGAGAAAATTGACAAAGCGGTATGGAGAGGAACGGGATGGTTCAATACCATCGGTAACAAGGACTCGCGGCCAAGCTTGGTTCTCAAAGGTAAAAATAAAGAATGGGCAGATATAGAAGCTCTTAATTGGACCACAAACGGCGACAGTGCCGAAAATGCTATCGGGATAGAGGATTTTTGCAAGTACAAGTATATTGTTTACACAGAGGGCATAACCTACTCTGGGCGTCTACTTTTCCATCAGGCGTGCGCTTCCGTTATCCTCACACCACCACCGACCTATTTACTTCACCAAACACACTTTATGCGTCCCATATTTTCAAAAACATTCCTCCCGGCGCGTGAAGTATCTGCCAAATTTGAATATGACTGGACAACTCGTTGGCCCAACACCTACGGACCAAGTGAAGCGAACATCATATTCGTTGAACCCGACTGGTCAGACCTTGAGGAAACAATCATGTACTTGCGGAACCATCCTGAGATAGCTACTGGTATTGCTGAAAGACAAAGGGAACTGTTCACAAGATACTTGTCCCCAGCTTCTGAGGCTTGTTACTGGAGAGCTCTTATACGTGGTTGGAGTAAAGTTGCTGAACCATATTATGAAGATGGCGGTTGGGCTAGATGGGATGCAGAAGGTGTCGAAGATGGCGAAGGAATGAGGTGGGAGACATTCAGTCTACTTGGTAAAGTACCCCAGAACTGAAGCTTATTCGCGGAAAAGGGAATCTATGTTTCGGGATCAGGCGTATCCTATTTCATGTAGACAAGATCCTATCATTTTACGATTCACGCTACCGTTTATCATTCTGGTTTCCTACCACCAGTTCCGAAAACAAAAACTTTGCATCTCTGCACAATTCATACGCTCTTGGTCTCGCGCTCTAATTTTGTCACTCATGTAATGTGATTATGATCGCCCAGCTTTTTGGAACTGCCTGTCGCGAACGATTCTTGAAGATTTCCATTTTGAAATCTTGAACACTCCGATCATGAAAGAAGCGGAGACTACAATGAGAGAACCACTTTACCTTTCATGAGTGTATGAGTCTTGATCTCAGAGCAGGGCCCGCAACAAGGAACACTTGCGTTATTCAACGCAATTGCACGCGCTAAATATTGACTGCGGAATCAATTACATGAAGAATTGTTCCCGGAAATTTGATAGAAGGAATCAATGAAGATGCAGTCACTAAAACTCTTGGCACCCGGATTTTCAGGATGCTGACGGGCACATGCAATTCAATGATGCGAGCAGTCTTGGCATTCACATTCACTCCTTTTTTTCTGCAACTAGAAATTGCTCATAGCAAAGATGCCCATAGTCACAATGACTATTATTGCCGCACCTAGCATACCTATCCACGTCTGGTTCTCCCAAATTTCCTTCTCAACCCCGCCATAGAATAACACTCGTGTTGTCTCGAGGCTACAAACGAAAATACGATATAACACAGCTTCTACCAAGACGGATGTCCAATCACTATGGATAGCTTAAACGCCAGCACTTGTGTACAATATCTCTCAGCCACGTCTGACTACTCTTCAAATGCTTTGGCGCCATTGGTTTACATCTTTGTCGTTGCTTGCAGCGTACTTTTTGCTTTCTGTTTGAGCGAGCCTCCACGAGAGACTGCTACATGATAAGGAGCAGGCATAGCAAGTACGACGATTGTGATTGATACGTGGGAAATTTCCTTGTGGTGTAACCATCCGCATTCAGAGAATATATAAGCAGCTAGAAGTTTTCAAAACGTAATAAACGTTCGGACCAGCAACATCAAATCACGCAATACTTTATCTCGTTCCAGATTCTGCTTTTCTTCACCAATCTCGTGTTCTTAAGACTCGGTAATGGCCTACGAACTCAAATTTCTTGGCAATTGTCTTTTTCTGCCTCGTCACATTGTTAGTCAATATATTCATCCCTATTATCTCTCTACGGTGTATACTCTTGGTCTCCAAGGAGAATATACTGGCACTGCGAGCTCTACTACGACACAAAGGATTGCTAGCGGTACAAAAAGTGCATTGGGTGTGGGACTTTGTGTCGAAACAAATGATATTCAGATGCATCAAAAAATTATACGGAATACGGATTTGTCTGTAACCTTGATGTGATAAGCACAAATGTTGGTTTAAAGTATCAGAGGGCATGATTTTCATGAATGCTATAATTGTCAAACCTATACTACGAAAGTAATGATTGCTATTGAGCACGAAACTCTACATACTTAGGAAATCCAAATCACCATATGAATATTCCTTCTCTCTGGACCGGTTGAAGGGTTATTTGTCCTGATAATTTGATCATTGAAATTTCATTGATTTGTTACCTGGTATTCGTTATGTGACTTTTATCTGAACAAAACAAAAGCTTCCGTCCGATGTACATTGTTGAGCCTAAGGTCCCAAGGCCTTACTAGCATATGATGTCCGATATATCGGTCGTCCTTCCACAACCATGTTTCCATATCGTGAAAATAAATGCAGGACAACAAGTGACGAATTCAATACCAAGAGAATGAGATGAAGACAAAGAAAAGAAAAAGACCGTTCCATCTCCATGTGATGTCACGTTGCTGCCATCTTAATATCAAAGATTAGCTTAAATCGCAACCACCAAAGTGGATATCGTTATTAGCAACCATCTCTACCTGACTGGCAATGGTGCCATCACCAGCTTTAGCTTTCAACCAAACATGTTTGCTGAACAAGACTTTCGCTGTTTTTCCAGGAACAACGAATGACTCGGTGGTTTCTCCTTCTTGGTATTCGGTAAAAGATTTTGAAGTAGTTTGAGTGAACTGGTAATTAAGTGTAACACTACTTTCGAAACCTTTAATACCGTATGAAGCCGAGACAGAAACACCAGCTGAGTGCACCATCTCTTCGCTTTGAGTCTTGCTTATCCCCCATTTGATGGTCTTCGAACGGTTGAAGTCACCTGCGCTGTCATTGTTCCATACCCCCTCAACATTCCACGCAATTTCTCGAGTGACAGTATAGAAAGGCTTAGAGATCCTAGCAAGATTCCAAGCGCTGTCGTTCGGAAGATAAAATATGAAAGGCAATACTGCAGAGCACTGTTCTTGATGACCGAATTGGTCGCCAGTGCTAGGGATTGTTGTTTTCGTAACAGTCGGTAAAGCAAAGTCAAATCTTTTGAACGCATTGGGAACTCGAAGAAGCGGCACGACGGCATAACTCGTATCAGGCCTGCCGTAGGTTGCCGAGACACGGAAAGTGTAAGGAGGTATAGGAAGATATTCGGAACCGTCGATACCGTTGGTTTCGGTGACAATCTTCCATGTTGAGCAATCACGGTCCGCTCCAGATGATCCGTCGTTCCAAAAGTCACTTGCCTCATAAGTAGACAGCCGTGTGAGATCTGAACGCAAGCACCAGACATCATTAACGCTAGGCTGTTTTCCGTACCCTGTAGCCATGACATCTCCCATTGCTACGTATCCAGACGGAGCTACAGGTCGCCACATGGTACCATCATTAGCTCCGCCAGAGCCACTGTCGCTCCACATGTTTGTGTAGCTCGTTGGTCTTGCAACTGCTGGGGAATGCCCAGCAGGTGCGTTGGGACTTGGCCCAACGAGGATCACAGATTTTTTCCCTGTAATCTCCCCGTAGGCGGGATTGCCGTAACTTCCTAGTGCGCACAAGTTTCCTTGAGCGCGCGGGTGAAAGAACGTCCCGTTTCTTTTACCACCACTACCAGAGTCACTCCAACGCCAGTCGAAAGTAGACGTCATGGTGACTCTTAGGCCGTCGTAGTCCCAAGTTGCGTTCGTCATTTTGAATGGTTTGAAGATGTAGTGTCGGGAAGGTGTGAGTATTGTGGGTAGGTTGACAATGGTTTGATGAGAGAGGAGAGCTGTGTCTTTTTGGTGATGTATGATGCGATGGAGAGACTTTAATTGTTTATAATGAGAAATTTTCATCTCCATACAACCACAAGGACATACAATAGGTCACGTTCAACCTCGTTTCTTAACCAATAGTATCGTGGCGGAATGGACCTCTCCGTTATTTTGCCTATGATTAACTGACTCGTTCAATTCAAGAAGATCAATACTTGATTTGGAATTATACGAAATTCTGTCGAGTCTGCGTCTAGGGAAAATAATGCTGTGCTCGTGAAAGGTACGGATAATTTACAACAGGTCTCTTAAAGCCAAGTATCTTGAAGACAGTTACCGCTGTCTCTGCATAAGGAGATAGTAAGAGGCTATTTTCGTATGCTATTGGGCATTCATATGTGTAATTGCAAAGCCCAAAACGCCATCTATGTCCCGATCAGACTACGAGCATATTTCCATGTAAAGGGCCAAGGAAATACCTCATAGATAACCAGAAGACCATGCGACTAAGCCCTCGAAATATTTCCAAGTGCAATTTTCCCATTGGAAATAACCATAACTTAGCCATGATTCAGACAGAGTTTCCTTTGTATTCAGCGACATACAAAGTTGAGATTGTGATGAGAATGCTATTCAAAAGCTATGAATTTAGAAGGTGAGGTATTTACTAACAAACCGCACAATCTTTGCCACCTAATGCCCTTGGCATATACCAATCCCGCGACAGGTGACAATCTACTGCTTGTTGTATCAAAAGGAGAACACATAAGAATTGCACAGATATGCAACCATGCAGAGATATCACATTCAAATCGATCTTCAAAGAAATGTTAGCAGGCAGAAGAACGCCCTGTTCTCTCAGGTACTGGAGTGTGACTTCAAAGCATGACTTCAAATCACAGATCTTTCCACTAGAGGAAGCACCTGGAAGATCAAAATGTTATGTGGTGAGATGAGTGAAGAAGCCAAGACACTGTAGTGTGTTAGTAGATGAAGAGAAAACGACCCACTTTCGATCGCGAGACACTGCAGTATAAATCTAATACATATGTGTGAATTTCAAATCCTTCTTTCTAGAGGGGCACGTGGAAGATCATAAGGCTAGCTGAAGAAGACTAATTAAGAAGCCAAGTGACTGTAGTTATATGGTGGAGCAAATATAGGAAAGTAGAATAATGAGGGGAAAGTTTTCCAGCGTAGATAACATTATGGGGAATCGTTTGAAGCTGGTCCGCTCTCCGCAATAAGCGAAACTGCTGAAGTACTCTGCACTGTAATTTGCTATCATACATTTATTAATATATTCCTACGTCGTGCTTTTGTCGACGTGGGTGGGTCGGCTGGGTAATTTAAGTTACATCGGCTCGTTCCGCCGCTTATGACTATATGCGATGCTACATAGAAATGTATCCTGGTTGAGCCGATTGGCCTGAAACTGAGATTAAATTAGATGTGACAGATCGCGTGGAGTTGCTATCCTTTATTTGCGTTAGTCAAAAGTACGGGCTTTCTAATATTGTAGCGATTGCAGCACAACTTACATGAACCCAATTAGAGATCGAAGATTGGAACAAATTTGAACTTTATTAACCCCTGGAGTCTAGTTTCAGCGGCTCCCGGACTGAAAGAAAAATATTTGCTGAAGATAGTACCAATAGAAGAGAATTCATACTCTGTCCGTTCGTTCAAAAGTAGGAATGGTACTAGCAGTACTACATCACGCGATTGTTACATGTGTATTGGTACGTTGAGTTTCTGATCAGTGTAATTTTTACCAACAATTGTTTTTTGAGTGAGTCATTTCGTCGACGGTAGACCAATCGTCAGATGGCATCTACCATTTCAGGATCCGGTGTGTCCTCATTCCAATTATTACTTCCTTCAGAGTCGCATCTTGTTGGAATATGCCCCGAGCAGTGTGTAATTACGGTGATGCATTTCAGCTCCAAGCAAGGGGAGATCCACATAACAAGATGACAGCTAGCCCTGCACGACATTAAAGTTTATAATATATCCACTATTCATTTATCCACTCCAGCCCCTCATTTTCCGCTCTAGGCCTCCCCTCATTTATTCCTGCTTCTCTTACCCCTTCCTATCATAGCCCATAAAGAAAATAAAGAAACGAAACTCTGTTTAGTGTTACATCCACTCAACCTTGTAGATCAATTGCACAACGCGTATCCATAGACCGGGTGATGAATTCACCAAGCAATCTGCAGATGATCTATCGGCAGGATCAGTAATCCTACAATCCAAACATTTAACCTGCGAATTAATGCTCGTCATGAAGGGAGTGGGCCAGTGAAATGCATGTAATATTGACTATGTAGATTGATCATTCTAGACTAGAATCCAACTACGAAGTGGAAATGGTATAGGCGTCTAGCTCTAGTCCTCAGGCTTTTCAACTTCCAATATGTAAGTTATTTACCTTCGCTTAAATTTGAAACTATTCCCACGTCATTTTGCAGTCTATATGTAAGCCAAGATACGATTCATATTATACTTGCACTAGTCATAGAATTTTACTAGAGTTATATTAGTTTACATTAATATTATAATGATTTCATATGTTAATAGCCTGTCAATGCAAAAAGGCTATTTATGATAGACAAGTAATTCTGAAATACAGATAGATGGTCATTCCGCGAGGCGGATAGAATCTTCAACAAATCACTGTCAAGGTGGACTATCTGTAAATTACCCATGGTTACAGAAAATTTATGCACAGCCTACATGATAATTGATCTCATGTGCTTCACATCAAAAAGAACCCCAATTGGTACATCTGAAAGGCTTTCCGCCTCCAAGTTTCTGGCTTACAATTATGACCCATTGAGCTGCATCTCATTCTCGGCATAATTAACGTTTTGCCTAAAAGTATTCGGAATCCGGAATGACATTTTTGGGGTCGAGACGAGGAAGACAAAGCTCCAGTATGTCGTGATGTGACTCTAGAATAATAACGCACGTAGATAGTAAATAGAGTAGGTAGAGTGTAGATTGTACAGTATGCAACACATTCTCGGGTCCTAAGCAGGAAGGATTGGTTGAAGAAGGATTTTCATTTGGGGAAGTTTTCTGCATAGGTTTCAGGACTTGTCAAAAACTGCTGAAATATAGTGAAATTTCCAGTGGCCATACATCAACCAAAAAAATGAACCTAAGTTTGTAGCCGGCTACGCTTCTGCTGATCGATTTGAGTGTGATGAGACTGCCGCAAACTGGAGTCAATTCAGCCACTTAGAGTTAGGAGAGAGAGAAGAGAATGTGGAAGATCCTTATATAGACTAGAACTACCTTATCGGGAATTCCCGTATTCACTTCAGCGCTTTGTCAAGCAATTCATGAGTATCTCATTCTCAATTCATTGCAATTTAAAACCTGCTCTCTCTATATACAAATCACGAAAATAGATAACAAAGGTATATCGAATGCCAAGTTGAGGGCTTGAATCGATTTCAAAAATTCGAACAAGCATGGAAAAGTACTTTGATCTGTTCCTCTTTCGCTTTGATCTACTCCCTTACTTCGCATTAGTTCAGTGCAGATGATATATTTGTGGATGTGCTAACTTCGAAGTCATATGATGAGAACCATTGTACCTTTTCATTGCTATGAACCTACCTAGACAATCGAAGAATGGTAACGAGGTTCATTGTCAACACTAGAATTCATGAAGTGAGGTGACTTCATCGCTCATTCTCTTGCTGAAAAAAAAAAGGCGGAATCTGATAATTATTACCCCTCTTTCCATATTTGGATATATGTGTTGGTCGGCGTACCCTATCATATCCCTGTACAGACCATCTGACATGTTAGACTCGATATCACACCAAATGCCACATCACCTTACGCTAAAAATCGTCTCCTCGTCAATTTTATAAACTCCAGACGCTCATGTAAAGGTATACGAGAAGTACAGCCCTGGAATCCTACAGCTAAAATGGATCTCGAAATGACGAAGAAGCAGAATGATGCCATCAGAGCATCTCTAGCAGAACTCACTCTCACAGTGGAGAAGCACATTTCCGCCTGTGAAGAGAATGCGGTACACAGCAGTACCTTCAATGCTGCAACTGTGACGAAGACTCATGTAGAACTGATGAATGCTGCAAGGAAGATGAAAAGTGATGTTTATGGACCAGTGAACAATATTGCTTCGCATTACGAAGAGGTCCGTAGTCTTTTCATGTATTTAATAATGCGTTCAAACTGATTAAAATCCAACAGTTCATACACTCAGGATGTTTGAGGGCATTGCTGGAAGCAGGCGTTTTCGACGAGTTACCATTGGATGAAAAAGGAATGTCTGCTTCGGAATTGGCTCAAAAGACTAATATGGAAGAGGCACTGTTAAGTATGGCTGAATAGAAGAATATCATACAATGAGTGAATTGATCTGACATATCTATGTTACAGTTCGAATGATGCGAGCCGTTACCCCTATCTATTTTGAGGAGAATAGTCCGCGGGTGTACAAACAAACGGCAAATTCTCTAATCTTTCAGCTCGAGGATATGAGAGCATCATACAAACAAATGTTTGTTATCTCCAAAGCCAACTCCATTGAACAATATGTGATTCTGACAATGTAAAGTTATGATGAGTATGCACCATGTAGTCATGCCCTAACTCCATACTTCAGAGAGAATGGATTCAAAGTACCCAGACTCGATCAAAAACAATCCATATACATTCGCCCATCGAACTAATGGTCTCAACATGTGGGATTACCTCTCCCTTCATCCTGAAAGACTAAGAATATTCAATTTGGGCATGAATCGTATTTCTTCTCAAATGGTTCAATCCTATGGTATTTTTCCATGGCTCTCTGAATATCGAAAGATGCAAATAAATGACGATTCAGTGCTATTGGTAGATATTGGGGGTGGTCAAGGTCAAGCAATTGCCGCTATCAAAGATATCATTGAAGGTACTAAAGGTCGATTAATTCTTCAAGACAGAGAAGAAGTCATGTTAGAGAACCCGAATCCCATCCCTGGCATCGAAAAGATGACTTATGACTTCTTCACACCACAACCAGTCAAAGGTGCACTAATCTACCATGTCCGTCGCTGCTTCCACGACTGGCCAGACGCAGATTGTGTTACTATTCTTTCCAATATCGCTAATGCCATGACTTCTACTTCTCGGCTTCTTATTGCTGAAATGGTGTTGCAGGACGAGCTAGATGCCGAAGCGACTTGGATGGATGTTACGATGATGTTTTTCGCAGGAAAAGAAAGATCAGAAAAGCAATGGAGACAATTGATTGAAGCTGCAGGATTGAGATTAGAGAGGATATATGGTTCTGAGGGAACAACTTTTAGTGTATTGGAAGCGTGGTTGAAGTAGGGTTGTGGAGTGGATCTTATGGTGAAGATGACGGGATAATTATGAGACATGTGACTTCACATCAACTGCCAGCGAGCTTGGAAGGGGAGGCATGAGATTTTGATCAAAAAGTCCTTTGTGCATGTGAGATTTCATAATAAGTATACTAGATCACTTATTAATATCTTATTAACAAAGCTATATATTGATTAGTAATATATATACGATATGATTTTATATTATAAAATTATATTATTATA
>PQXN01000381.1:0-28802 GCA_004786275.1 Botryotinia convoluta
TATATATATATGTGTAAATTTATATATATAATTTATAAATTAGTTATAGTTCTTTAAAAGATATAAATATTATTGAAATAATATCATTAAAACAATAATATTAAATAAGATATCTTTCCTTCTCTGTTATAATTAATTTTTCAACTTCCCTTTTTGTATTATCAATAATCTTTGCAAAGAATACAAAGAATACAAAATCTTTGTATTCTGGTTTTATATACGAAATGATATACATTCCATTTTTCATTGTAGCTTTAATAATCTTATTATTTTTATTGTTTTTTAGTGTGAAATATATTTCCTTGAGATTGAATATACCCTTAAGTCCTGCCTCACAAATTCTCTTAGCTAAAAACAGATTGACTCTCAATCCAGATATATATAGTACTCTAACTAACAATATCCTTGTTTTATCCTTATACACCATATTCACTATTCCTTGTTTATCTGAGTATATAGCTCCCCCACCAATTATTATCCTTTATTGTAGAGTATAAATTAGATTTCTGAAAAGAGAATATTGATCAGATATATATAAAGTAATACCGATATTAATATATTATTGCAATAGAGATATCTTATTAATACTTTCTTTAGTAAGATAACAATACTCGAAATCAGATTTATCATTGATAACACTTTCAGTAGCATTAAAGTTTGATTCAGCAATATGAGTCTTATACTCTCTGCGCTTTTTATCTTTTTGCAATAGAGAAGTGAATTGTTTTCTCTTCTATTTGTACTTTGAATCGGATTTCAAAAGACACTTAGTACAACAGAGCTGAAAGCATTTTAGAACTAAGTAATCAGATTTATTATAGAGTTTATAAATGATAATGAATATATCAGTCTCCAAGCTTGTGCTAGCCTTATACTAATAATAAGATAGAATATATTTCTTTCCTTTTACAAGATGTATTAAATCTCCAAAGTTTTATATCTCTATCTTTTTGACCTATAGATACTTGATTTTATTATCAATATTTAAAATAAAACTAATAATACAGATTATATTAATAATGACTTTGTATTCATTAGGGAGAGATAAGATTAGGCTTTGAAAGAGTGATTTATTCATATACAAAGTATTAGCTAAAGTATTTACAAATAAAAGCTTTCGTCAAAGATCTTTGAGCTTATCCCAGACATTTATAATAGTTATATCAAGAGTATTATCAGATTGAAAAGAGAAAGTTTTGATCTTAAAGAGATATTCATCTATTATAATATCATTAATTCTGGAGTATTTAATAGTCAAATAATCCCAAAGTTTCTTTACTATATTATATTCTTTTATTAAAGCTTTATTATTATTAGATAATAAGCAATAGATATAAAATAATATATTAATATTATCCTTAAGAAAGGTAGCTTTTTTGTCGATATTGAATCGAATCTTTATAGTAGCACTACTATTATCACTAGAGACTTGAAGTTCTTTGAAATCCTAAATTAAATTGTTAGCTATTGCAATCCATATATATTTGTATAATATCTTTTTGTATATATAGAACCAGTCTTTTTCTCGAAGTTGAATTCTTATTTGATAAGTTTAATGTTTGTGATTCTCTTGAGTGAGAAAAGGGATATATTTGGAGTAATCCCTAGATCCAGTATCTTTATTCATTTTGAAATCCTATAAATAGAAAACTTGTATTAATGATTTGAGTATATTTGATAATGAAATGAAAGAGTAAAAGAGGAACTATTTAAATTATATTGTTCCGATTTGAATATATTAGTATTTGAAGAGAGAAATTCTCTTTAAAACAGAATAATTGAAAATAGTGAATTTTGATTTGTAAATAATGATTTTTGAAGCGATATCAAATACTATATAGCAGATAATACTTTTCAGTATCAAGCCAGAATAAATAATCTTTTTAGTAATAACTTATAGTTTTCTTATTTGAAGAAAAGGTATAATATAAATAGTTATTTCGCTATCGCTACTCAGTAATCTATTTGCTATATGTATTTCGTATATTAATGTCGCATTATATAGGAGCTTCTTATTGTCAACCTCTACTTTGATAATATAAGTTATTCAAAGAGCTTTTAGTTTTAGTTTTATTGTAGAGCTATTAAACTCATAACCTGTTCACAATAAAGGAGCAGGCTAATGGAATGCATGTAATATTGACTATATAGATTAATTATACTAAGGTAAAATCTAACTATAAAGTGGAAGTGATATATACACAGTAGCTAAGCGCACGTGCCACAACTTCCAACATATAACAAGAATAATTAATAGTTTTAGATTATATACTCTTAAATTCAAATTCTTATTTGAATTCAATCAAAAAAGAGTAATGATTCTTGAAAGGCATTCTATAATTCTTATTCATATAAATTCGAAAAAAAGATTCTTATTCTATATAGCAATTCAATATAAGATCTCTTTAAAAAAGAAGAAAAAAAAGGATCGAAAAACAGATAAAACCTAGAAACTTTTTATCTGTCAAATAATTGTTGTCTCAAACCAAAGTTTTCAATAAACTTTCAAAATTCAAGAAATTCACTAAGACCCTATTGATTGAAATAAGCTTCGTTAAGTACAGAAATTAGATTAATTAGATTAATACATTAAAAACGATTTATTCAATATATAATGAAAGTATTGTAGAATTTATGACAATTACGAAAGGATCACTTCGTCAACCACGGATTCTGCCACCACAGGGACTCGTCCCCCTCCTTTCCATTCAAATCTTCCATATTCTTCTCAAAATCCCTTGAATTTCCCCACTACTACTATCACTTTGGATATATGCTCAAATTGAAACTCCACTTCCATCAAATAAGGATACAACAAAAAGGGCTTGTGGTTTAGTGGTATAATGTTCCCTTAGCATGGGAGAGGTCCGGCGTTCGATTCGCCGCTAGTCCAGTGTATCAAGCTCGATTCGGGCATATATTTTTGTTTTTGGGGAAGAGGTGGGGGTTTTGGTTTTGGTTTTGGGGGAATAATGATTTCTTTTTCAGGCGGTGCATGTATGAGTATAGACGTGTCTAGATGGAAAAGATAAAGTGTCTAGAGATAGGTAGATAATATATGTTTTGAAGTTATGAATGTTGGTTGATGCTGACATCTATCTAGGTACCCCCATATCATTTTTTCTTATTGATCAACCAGCTTATCATTTCCCTTTACTTAACAAATAGGGTTAGGAGTAATATTGTATACTGTCCATTAGGTTTCTCAATGCGTAGAATTTACTTTACCTACTTTAGAATTGTATACTTTTAGCTTGGGTTGGAGGGGGAGGAGAGGGGCATTAGATGACTAATCAATGTATAACAAGTTTTCATGTATTTTGTAAGCGAGGGAATTGAGATCTCCAGGGAAAGAAAAGTTAAAAATCAAGGCACGTAGTTATTTCTGCTTCTGACCATAGAGTTTCAGCCGCTCTAACTCTTCAGCTTGTAGGTTAGAATTTACAGTCACGTGATATATTGCATTTTTGATTGGGGAAGAGTACGAAGCATTTCGAGTGATCAAGCGGTGAAATATATGAATGTAGTACGTATTTGTGAGAGTCAGTGAGATCTACAGCATCTAGGATTGATATGTATCTTCCCGTCACCACACGTAGCGACAGCCATAACCCACCAGGAAAGGCGGGGTAGAAGTAGGTTTTATGCAGCTTGTGCTTTGTAAGTGGGATAAACTAACTATTCGTGTACGTGATTTTAGGGAGCTGATCAATCAAGGTGCTTAGAGTTCTGAGATCATCATTTAGGCTGCAGTATATCAACTTATTTGCTCGAGCACATTATGATCACGCGGGGAAGGATTTAAATGTTATGATTTTTGAAATTTTTCTATATTGATCTATCCATCATAAGTGCATATAATTTCGATTCCCATAGGTCAAAAGAATAATGATACTCCTACGCTTCAAACAAGACCGGCCCAGACCAAAACCCCAAGTGACTAACAATCCAACAACAAAAACCAAACCAATTTTCGCCAGTATCCCTGTTTCATTCTGTGATTTGAGAAACAGCAATTTCCACCTCTATCGAATTCCAGTTCAACCACTAGTACAATGCCATCTCATCATCTCCAGATCCCATACTCCGCGATAAGCCCCAGATAATCTAGTTATCTCTTGCTCTCAATAAGAACAATCTTTGTCTATCCTCTGCATTCTCTGTAGCTCTGAATTTTTGGTTGACAGTTGATGCACCACGGGTGACTGGAGCGAGCTGAAGGTAGGGGTTGAATGCATCGGTTGATTCGTTGGGGGTAGTGACTGTAGAGGAGCCATGACCGTTGAGAATGAGCCATCCATCGTTTGAGCCGCTGGAGGAAGTGGATGAAGTAGAGTAGGCACGGTCTAGAAAGAATGTTAGTATATCATTGAATTATGTGGGATGTGAGATTGGAATGGAATAAGAAGCTTACCAAGACGTGGTTGTTGAGTTGTGGAAGAGGAAGACATAGTGATTGTTGGTGGTGAGTTGTGATTGGTTGGGTAAATGTAAGATATGGTTGTGTTGTTGGAAGGAAGCGGGGTATAGATTGCTTGATATTGGATTGGCTGTTTGGTGTTTGATTGTATGATTGAGTTGAATGATGAGGAGGAAATGAGGAGGGAAACATCGATGAATATATACACTTTCATCAACATACCTTCCCTCCCCCCCTCCGTGCCTCATTCTTACCTCAATCCATTATTCTCAATACAGAACCCCCAAATTCTTGGAAAGTCACCTATCTGTGTCAGAAAAATTCTGGGCATGACCGAGCGCCATTTGCGGATTCACGACCTCCACATCAGTAAGCCAAGATGGCACTGAACGCAATGGAACGGTACATACATGAAAAATATAGTTTGCCAAGAGATATATTGTTTCCCCCCCAGCTGGTCTCCTACGCTTGCTCGAGGCTTGCTCTGCTTGGAGTCGATGGAGAATACGCCAGGAATACCGCTACGCATAAGTTTCTTGGCGATGAATATTATCCAAAGAATCTTCCACGCAGAACCTCAACGGGAACTCCGGGAGCCAATCCGGAGTCGTAATAAGGAAGCATGGGCGGAGTTAATGGACTGCTGAATGTTACGCCAAATTTATCCTTATCGAGATTTCCGCAATCGCAGTAAATGAATTTTAATATAATTAAAAAATCTTTATTGATGTATTGTACCTGCCAAGGTCATTTAAATCATTCCTTGGCAACCCTTGGAATTATTCTTCATGGTATATACAAGATTTTGACATACGTATTGAAACATTGAATACGTTGTTCAAGGGAAAAAAAGAACCTCGCCACATTCTTTTTCCAAGGATGAAGGGGTAATCTTCGCTTCGCAATGTTTTGGGGGAGGAAGTACGTACCCGCGACTCCTCTCCTCCAGTATACTCTTTGAAGACCAAATTGTTACAAGCGGTGTTCCGGCCAAGCTACGCACAGAGTCCTACAAACGATCCGATCCGCCTGAAAGTTAACCATATTGGAAACTTATTAAACTATTTAAAGGGAAATGATGGTCTTGGCATCTACGATAAGAGTTTGGTAGATCTTGGTGTTGTGCTGGGCAAACAATTATTGTTCTTCATTGATGATCTACCAAGCAATTTTAAGTTGATAAACATCGATCATTACTTTATGTACCGACGGGAAACGGGAGTTATTAGTTTGACTGTCAACTTGGCGTAAGGCTTTTGTTTCCAAGTTAGTCTTCTTTCGTCTGTTGAATAGGGATGGAAGATTCTTAGGGGTTTGGGTGGTGGTGAAGATTTGCAAATTTAGATCTTCTGAAACATGTCAAGTGACCTATTCTTTCCATACTTTGTATGATTTACAATTTACATGTTTGATGATGAACGATGGTGTATTGGCAGTGTAGGATTTCGAATGGAACATCATTTCATGATCCTGTAACACCAAGAATTCCCAAGTATCTTGGCTATGTACATCAACACTGCCTCACTTTTTTTGCGAGCAACGAGTTCATCCACCAACCACCTTTACATTTCGAATATGCCCAGAACAATTCATATGTGGATATATTGCACAATTATTGCCATGAAATCTTTGGTTTATCGAAAAAGATATGAAATGAATACAAGATTATGCACGGTATCATCGGCCAAGTTGAGCCGAGTATTATTCTGTTCCACATTTGATACTCGAGAACTTCAACAATCAGTCTCACTGCATACCTTGTGTTACGAGCCCTCTCAGAAAGTGGCAATTAGTAGCGATCATTATGACCTTGTCGGTCTTCGAAATCTTATCTCCAATATCACTGCAGCAGTGCAGCTTGACAAATTTTCCCTTGGTGCATCCTTCACCTTATTCCCACCACGGAATTTTTTTCATTGGCAATCTGTACGATGAGATGTCAACAATGGACAGCGAGACGGACGTACGGAGTGAGAAGCACACGACAATCTCATCAACAAACTGCAAGCTGGGTGATAAGCTGCAACCGCACTTTACCGATGACCCTAGTTCTTGAAGTGACGGACGTACGGAGGAGAAATGTACAACATTTTTATCAGCAACTTCGCAATACATGCACCAGTACTACTACATTCCTTCCGCCGAGCTCCACATTTGATTTCTTCAAGAGATCATAGATCATAGATCATCTAATATTTTAGGGTTTCGGCGGCCAAGGCTGATAATAAGGTAGGATCTTATCAAGAGACCCATCGTGGCGCCTATACGAGACTTTTTTTTTTCAACATCTAGGGTCAAAGAATCCACATTCGTGGTAATATCACTGTCAGATATCACATCTTTGATTTGAGAGAGCACGAAATGGAGAATGGAACATTGTATAATGGGAATATCTCCGAGGCTCAAGATCATTTGCCTCTTTCATTCGAGTGAAGGATTGTTAATTTGGTCATGGTATTTGTGACACTCAAGGTTGTAGTGCTAGTAATGGTTTCCTTGCGGGGAACTATTGCTGCACCTAATCGTTCTTCCCGAAAGTTTGTGATATTAAATCTTCATGGAGCTTCGGAGGTGATGAAAATGATAGGTTATACTGGAGACTGGCCATGATTCTCGAACCGGTTTTGTCTCCACTGTTCATAATCTTGCCCGAGAATGTGCCTTATATTGCCCGAAAGTGCGATGATTGCTGAAATCAGTGGGTCAGTATGAAACATCTTTTACAGTTTCTTTACTCGCATAAGCACTATATTCATTGTTCAAGCACATGATTCTGAGTTCTAGAGCGAGATTCCATGATATTCTGTAGCACAAGGTTACGACTGACAAGATTCAGTAGGATTCTTAACCGAATCATCAAAGACACAATATCGCTCATCCCGGAGATAAAAGAGCAAAGCCGAGAGTTCTTGGGCAACAAACTCGCAAAGTCAACGACTTTCATGCCTCTTCTTGGTTATCATGGGGGCAAACCCCCATAGCTCGCTGCGCTCGAAAATATCTCGCACAATGTTCGTTGTTTACTATCCTTATAATCTATGTCCATGGGAGTGGAAATGATGGACGAGTTTGAGCTTCTCATCCTCGTTGCTCGTTGTGCGTGCTAGGCAACTGTCCAAGCGACTCTCATGGTAGTGATTCCGGAGGCCAGCAGCGAGCCACTTACGGATACATATTCAGTATCTGTTTAATGATCATCTCGAAACTAACCCTATCTCTCAAGCCTTTAGCTCTTACGTTGAATAGCTAATTAATCTCACTTGATTTCACTAATCCAGCCGTTCTTCGTTCGCACAACACAGCACTATCTACCATCGCATAAGTCTATCCTCCCAAAGAGATAAAAGGAGTCAGCACTTCACGACATTTCATATCGGGTCCGGTCATCACCAAACAGCAAAAAGTCACCAAGACAGAAATAATTCATCAATTATCATGGCAATTTCCATGGCAATTTCCATGTTTTATAGCAGGAACAAGCATACTCATACCTATCAGAGACCGCCATAGGCCCAAGAGCTCTACATACAAGATTCGAATAATATGGAAACCGTATTACCAAGCATTCATGTCTAATCTTCTGGCCAAATAGAACATAATATTATTCATTATATCACACCTCATATTCTGTGGATTCTTTCCGTAATCTCAGATCTCTTTATCCTCTCCTTCGTCCCTCGACGTCTATATAATTAAGAAACCCCCGCTTCCGCTTCCTCCAACAACCAACAACAGAAAGAAATTAATCCAATAGCAATACCCAGAAACAACTCAAAACTATTTCCCCTTCTTTCCATACTTTTCCAACCCAATTACAAATCCCACGAATACCTCATCCAAAGCCGCAGTCCATAGTCCAAAGCCCAGAATCCAAGATCCAAACCCAAACTCCCTCAAATACACAAATTTTCCGTCAGCAAAAACCTCATGACCTCGCTAAGCAATTTATCCATTTATCCTTTCCCACACACCATGATTCCGATCACATATTTTCGGCAAGCACTTCCGTAAATCCCTGTTTACCCCGGATTTCGGAATTGTGGGAATTTGGCCGGGATAGTCTGATACGTGAGGTGAATTGCGGTATGATGATGAGGAAAAGGGTGAATTGGCGAGAGATATATGTTAGATGAAGCGGATGAATGCGCCGATATGGGTGTGGTTGAGGGTTTAAAGGGGATAGTTCCCGTCTTGTTGATTCTTGGAAATTTGTTCTGGTGATTTTCCTGTGATGTGAATGTTGTTGGTGATGATCTAAAGATTATATTCACCATTGCCATTGAAATTTTGATTCCAATATCGCGAGTAACCACTATCTATCTATACCCACGCAAAACTCACCACAAACCAGTTACAAAAAACCTTATTATCTCAAAAATATCAAACAAGCACAGAAATGCGTCACCATTATCTCCCCTGTTTTCTCCTCGCCCTCTTCACTTTCATCCTCCCTACATCCGCATCTCCCCTCTACTACACCCCATCCTCAAGAGACAACAACCAAATCCGATCTACACGTACTACCACATGCTTGAGTGATTATTTCGGAGGTTGTTGTGCTATTGATGAGTATGGCGGTTACGGTTCTTGTATGTTATCCAATGCTCTTCTGTTTTGTATCTCACCCTTCCCTCATCCCTCCGTTTCCCGTTCTCAGTATTTTTTTCTCTGTTTTTCGCCACCCCCAGAAATATAACAAGAAACCCAGGTACAAACGCAACCTTACTCGGGTCCAACGTACCATGGACTGGTATGCCTACCACTCAAACCGCAAATGAATGGGCATGTACAAATCCAGTCAATGGAACGGTAATTAGTGCGGGGTGTTGTTCATGGAGCTGGGCTTATGTTTGTCTTCCATTTTTCATTCCCCTAAAAAGGGATGTTCTATCTACCTCTCATCTCATGTAAAAAACTCTCAACTAACCGCCTTCCAAAAAGGTCGACACAATCTACCCCAACGGAGTGGTACTTCCTACGCTTCAAAAATCAATGGCATGTACAGCTAGTAACGCAGGACTCTCAAAATCCAAGAGAATGGAAGATAATGGCGGGGTAATGAATCGAGGTTGGGGTGATGTGTGGTCGTTCTGGTGAATGTGAAATGGCGAACTCGTGATAAAATGGGATAGCGCGGGCTGTGATAGCCAGTATACTGTTGGATAGTATGGGACGAGATATGATGCAGATAGAAAGAGGCCTGGATTGGGAAAGAAGATAATTCTTGGCGTGGATATGAATAACGATAATTTAGAAGTTCCATAGCATAATACACAACACGAAAAGAAAATCGACACCCAACGAAAAAAAAATCATGAGTTAGATCTTTCCTAACCTATCCAATATCGGAAGCCGGAATTTTTACCGAATAATAGAAAACTAGCCACGTCCACACTTGTCTCGTTTCTTCCCATATACTTCTACCTCTTCAATACGGATAGCTAATATCACAAAGGGTATTTGACTAACGTCGAGCTACTCGGACTTTGAAAAGAAAAGGGCAAAGCAGCTTGAATTGTAAGTTCTGTGCATCCCTATCATAGTATGCAACGAAGAAAAAATATAACACAAATGCAGCGGGAGTTCCCTTACTTTTCCTTTCCACCTTACGATATGCTCGGGTACCATGAAAGAAAGCCCACCACGTCGTTGAGACATCTTCAGCAAGAGATCTGATACTTCAAACACTTTCAGCGAGAGTTGATATCACGCGAATACACATCATTCTAGAAAGAGATTTCACTTGATACAAAAGTGTAAGGACTTTCCCAATATTGGAACACCATCGTTGATTATTTCCAATTCCCTATGGATCTCGATTTGGATATATCTATCATACATACATACATTCTCCCCCCCCTTTCTCCCCTTTTCAAAAAAGTCCCATCTAATCCCAATACCTAATCGCGCCATCTAACCCCGCCGTAGCGACCTTCGAGCTCTCTTGAGGACTCCACTCCACACAGGTAACAGCTTCTTTACTCGCCTGAAACTTATGATACATCTTACACTGCTTCCAATCCCAGAAACAAACATATCCACCACTATCACCCGAAGCAAGGAATTGTCCATCAGGACTACAGGCCACATCAATAGCATAGCCCGCATTATTGTGTCCCTTGAAGACTTTCTTTCGGTTTTGACGGAATTTATCTGTAGCTCCATACACGAAAATATTATTATCAGACGATTGATATGCTACCCATTTTTTAGACGGATGTAGGGATGCACGTGTCATGGAGTACATGTGTGGCTCGGCAATAAATTTAATAGGGACTGGAATATTGTAATCCCAAGCGCGTAATGATTTATCATCAGATGTAGTGATGAAGCGTCGGTTTTCGTCCACAAATGTAATGGTATTGACAGCTGCAAGATGGTGATCATATTCTTGTACGAGTTCGCGAGTACGGGTATCGAATTGTACAATCTTCTTGTCTGCCATACCGGCAAGGAATTCATTGCTGTGTTCGGGATCGGGGTTGAAGCGAATGACGTGAGGAGTTTTGCCAGTTGTGAACCGATTTATACATTGACCTGTTTCCGTGTCCCATAATTTCATCATGCGGTCGTAGGAGCCAGAGATAAATTGTGTACCAGTTGCATTGAATGAAACATCTGTTAAAGCTTTCGTGTGACCTGAATATGTTCGTAATAGCTCTCTTGAATGATGAGCATCCCAAATTTTGACTGTCGTATCGGCACTCCCTGAGAGAAGTAAATGTCCAGATTCGGGGAAGAATCGTATTCCAACAACAGGTTTTGTATGTCCTTTCCAAGTGTGTATCATCTTCTTCGGTACATAGTTCTTGAAACTTCCAGCCTCCTTCTTCAGATCTACATCCAGATCCAGCGGAACATGCATGTATGTTCGTCCCTGATAATCATACTGTTCGCTTCCTTCGAAAGTCGTTGTCTCCTCACCCAATTCTTCGACCTCTTGACGTCTCGCTAAAGCTTGCGGCGGTGCTGCAATAACAGTTCCACTCTCTATTACATCCTCCTCCTCTTCAATCTCTTCGTATTCTTCATCGCTTCGTAATGGTTCATCTTCATTAACCTCCTCATATTCTTCCCTTTTATATTTTGCCCAAGGTCCAACATACGCGTTATCACCTTCCGCTATACTTGAATCTCCCTTCTTCTGTCTTTTACTTCGTATCCTAGCTGCTTCTTCCTTGGCTTCCGCACCTGAAAGATGATTCCCTCTTCGTTCCACCGCTCGATATTGATCTCGAAACGTATGTTCACTGATATAGGTCTCCTCTGCATGTCCAGTAAGTACATTTTTGCGCTTAAGTGAATTTTTCTCGTCTTTGAAAGGATTTGCAGGACCCTGTGTTGCGCGGGCCAAATTATCAGCGCTGTATTGAACCACGGCATGTTCTGGACCTTCTGCATTTCGAGCTATGAGGGCATTTTGAGGTGCCATATTGGGCGGGTATGCGCCAAAGTCCGCCATTTTGAAAGCTTCGATTTGAATTGATGAGAAAAACAGAATCGAGAGCGAATATTTGTAGATAATTATTGTTGTCTTTCTCGTCTCACAAAGTTAAACCTGAGTACAAGGCGCGAGACTATTTTCGCCGATAGAATGACGAGGCTGAAAACACAAGCACGTGATCATGCAGGCGATACAAGGCGCAAGCTTTACTCTATCGATTGGAAGAAGAATCAATCATTGGTTGAATTTGATGGCTTTTATGGCACTGAATAGTTTTCAAAAAATGCTAATGAAAGCAAGATCTTTGATATTTGATAATCGCAAAATAACAAGATTCATTCATATCAAAAAAACATGCCGTTTCAAGCATGTTAGGTATCTATCCACATGAAACTTCTGTACGAAGTCCACTCATTATAGAATTCTCCCCGTTTTCCTGCCAGGCTCGAAACCAATGGAAAGAGCACTACCATTACACCTAAACTACCACCATTCATCCATTCATTCAGCCATACCATTCGTAGTTAACATATCGTAGAGATCATGGCACATATAAAACCTGCCACCCATTTTTCGTAGTCTTCTAGTTCTGTCTCGTCGAGCAAGCTCTGCCCTTGACCATAGAACCTATAGCTGTACCTATGCCTCCACTTTATACCGGTCGCCGATGTTGTTCTTAAGTCAATGCGACTCGTCCCGGATCAAGGCAACGATCATAGAGTAGAGGTAGAAGAAGAACATGATAAGATGGAAACCGAGCTTGATGAAGGATTCCTATTGAGGGAGGGATGTTAGTGAGAGCTTAAAAATATGATGAGACATGGAACCAAGTATCAACTTACTTTCTTGTGGACATTGAGCTTTCTGAAAATTTCAGTAGCATCGAGAAGATGTGCGTTATCGAGAATCCTAATTATCTGTCAGCGAATGTCCAAAATCTTTATATTTTAACACTGCAGCGGGAACCTACTTCTTGACATTGAATGCCACAAGTGGCAGATTGAGAACGAGCGCAACCCAATACCCGTTGATAAGGAATAAGAAGGTCAAGAACCCATGAACCGCTGCTTCAGGAATAATGTACGTGTTCAAACGGTTGCAAAGATCGATAGGGTTGATGTAGTCACTGTGCCATTCGATGTTAGCATTATTTCGTAGTATGATGAAGCTTGAGCTGTTTCCTCCCAGTAGCAAAGGATTCGATATACATGCTTATCGCATGTGGTAGAGGCCAAGTCTCTATTACTCTGTCCACCTTTCCGAACCATCCGCAATCCTGGATTGAAGAGGTAACAAAGTGAAATCAAACTTACCACTCGAGATCACTGTACATAATAGTGAAGAATACTTGTAGGAACAGATTGACGGCATTGATAAGCACCGCCAATAGGTACAACCATGCCTCTCCTGACATCATCTTGGGCAACCTATGTGAATCGCGTCGAATACGCGATTAAAAAGCCTTTTGTAAATTTTCTCAAGTTGCAATATCTGCGATGAAGGTCTCCGAATATATATTCGAGTCAAGATGTTGCTTCTAGGAGCTCAGATGGTTGCGTGCGTGTTGTTCGTTGTCTGTTCTCTGAAGGGATTTTTTTGAGTATGGGTAGTTCAAGTTTAAGCTCTAAAGGTGGGGAAATCCTCCAAAATCGGCACCGTGTTGATTGCACCTTGGTAAGAGAAGAATCTAGATGATGTTGGCAGAATTATTTTTTATGCAGTACCACAGTGGTTCGGTTTTCCTGGAAGCTTATAGTAAGTGGGAAAGATTCGGATGATGATCTACAAGCGGCGAATGACGAAGCTTTTGGAGACTTAGAAAGTTTGTTAGTATTGTGTTGATAGATCAAGATCAAGGATTTGTTCCCTTCTGATAGGATAATAGGTAATATTTCATTCGCTTATGCATGTATAAATTGTGCATATTTGTCAGGGGCATGAACGATCGGTAGGTAGGTAAAAGTGAAATAGATACACTCGAGTAAAACTTAAGAGCCGTACTGTGAAGGCTTCAAGTATTGTGTTGGAAAGTTATATTCAGATTTACTTCTAATCACCTCCTTATTTATTAGTCTTTAGAGGCCATCATATTTTGGGGGTGATTTGTGGTTCGAGCTTGGAAATGCCATTTCCTATTCACACGGGATTCACGGGGTCACACAATTTACCCCCCTCCCCTCATTGCCCTCGATATGGCCCTGGTGGCTATTGGCTTGGCTATAATCTATCTATACTAATTATTTCTCAAGCTGCCCCTTCCTTCGTCTCCCCATTAGTCTCCTCGGCAACGACTGGCATTGGTATGGGTCCACCAGGAGAGTCAGGTAGTCTTCCTGTCAATATTTCACAACCATCATCTGTGATCAAAAGAGTATGCTCTGTTAGATGTTAGTAAATGATCACAGTCAATGAAGTCCAAAATTACATACCAAATTGGGCAGTTTTCTTTCCATCTTGAGTGACACTGGTCCAGTTATCTGGCCAAGTCTTATCCTTGTGTGTTCCTAATGCAATCATGGGCTCGATTGTGAAGCACATTCCAGGTTTTGCTGCACCTACAGCCTTATTCTTCGCATAATGAGGAATATTTGGTGCGCAATGAAACAAGCTGTTGATTCCATGACCACAATATGCCTTGATGACGCTACAATTCGACTCCTTGGCGCGCTTTTCTATAACATTTCCAAAATCTCTGAATAGTACTCCAGGCTTAACGATTTTGATGGCTAGATCCAAACATTCTCGTGCAGCTTCCACCACTCGCACTGTGTCAGGGTCCGCCTTTGCTTTATCACCAATATAATATGTTTCGTTGAGATCGCCGTGGAAGCCTCCGTGGTAGAGTGTAACGTCGATGTTCAGGATATCACCATCTTTCAAAACCCGCCTATCTGGAATACCATGGCAAATGACTTCGTTGACGGATGTGCAGACGGACTTTGGGAAATCGCAGTAGTTGAGAGGAGAAGGATACGACTAGGCTGATCAGTAAATTCGATTTATCTCACGACAAGGTACTCACGTTTCTCTCCAAACAAGCTTTGTGTACGATCTCGTCGATGTAGTCGGTAGTAACTCCAGGTTTAGCGGCTGCGGCTGCGATATCCAAAACTTCTCTACCCAATCGACAAACCTTTCTCATGCCTTCCTGCTGTTCCTTGTTCAAGATCTCAATCTTGTTTCTTTGACTAGTTCTTTCGCTGCGCGGAACTCCATCTCTCCAGTAATCGGGGTGCTGAATAGTTTTTGGTACTTCTCGATGGTCGGATAATGGGTAAACAGGTCGTAACGATCCGGTAAATGGAAAGGTAGGAAATGGATTGAATAGTCCGGTAGCTGGATCGGGTTTAGAAACAACTTTTGGGGTAAAGATATTACTGAGGAAATTACTCTGTGACTTGTGGACTTTCTTATGTTCACTCTGTGATCGCTGTTAGCATTGCGCTGGATTGAACAATTGACCCCTCCAAAACTTCCTCAGAGGGGCAGTCAAAGTCGACGACATCTGATGCTCTGCCGATTTCCTGAGAGGTCCGAAATGCTTTGGATGATGGATTAGATAGGATTAAAGTGTACATACCCAACTCTTCTTAAAACAATCTTGCGAACAGAAAAAGCTATCTTTCGTGCCAAGCTTTAAACATGTTGGACATTGTAATGAGCCAGCTTCATTCTCGCAATCAACGCCTATGCATTTTCTGGGAGATGCCGAGTCTTCTGATGCCATGGTGAAGGAGATCTGCAAGAAATTTATAATATGGGAATATACAGACCTTCCGAGAGACCTTGATGGTTAAACAGCTTTGTTATAACCTAGTGTGTAGTAGGACAAGGCGAAATTTCTGGTAAATTTCTGTCAGCCGTGTTCCCAAAAAGTGTTCTAGAAAGGGCGTAAAGACAAGTAGCCAATCAAATTGACAATTTGTGCTAAGGCGGTGTCTTGCTTCAGCTTAGCGTTCATAACATTTCACAGAATCATACGATCACGTGAGATGAGGGGTGATTTTAGTGAAATGATTTCTAAAAATTCTAAAGTCATACCAAATAGACCCTTCACTAATGATAAATCACCGGACCGGAGTACTATATATTTTCAAGATGCCATAAATAGAATTCTCAAAAATTTGCCTCAATCTTTTTGAGTTGACTTTTTAATCGAAAATGTCTGAACAATCTTCAAGACAGAAGACTGTTATTATTGGAGCTGGTCCGGTCGGAGCTTTGGCAGCTTTATATGCAGCTCAACGAGGGGATGATGTAGAAATATATGAACTCCGAAGTGGTACGTTTTGATTCTATCATTTTTTGCCTGAATAGTTTGCAGTGCACAGGAACTACCCAAGGAAATCTAGAGACAGTCTGTATATGATATAAAACACACTCAGTGAAAGTTCACTCTCATTCCGTCACAGAGACTTCTCATTTTGAAATTCTTTTTCCTTCCTGTAGATGAGTCATGTGAGGGTATCACCACAAATCTTTCAGGGAGAAACTTTCATGTTGGTGGTATTGCGGAAGGCTAGATCAAGTTCAGTTCGGCACATTGTATCCTTCTCCAGTTCTCTCTAGATGTATACATCACTGGAGAACAGAATCCTTTCATTATTGCTACATTGGCTTGTGAACTTATGAGTCAATCTTATGATCTCCCCCATTAACAAAATCCTAGATCTTCGGGATCCTTCCACAACACCTCTCAATTTCACAAAATCTATCAATCTCGCCTTATCAGAGCGGGGAATTAATGCCATAAGACAATCTGGGCGTACAGCACTTCTTGATAGTATCATGAAAGAGGCGATACCGATGGGAGGTAGGATGATTCACGGCGAAACGGCTAATAAGGAGCTCTACGAACAGTCACAAGACTATGATATCCATGGAAGAGTATGAATATCTATGACCACAATAGTAACCTCATTACTAATACGATTCCTAGTCAATATATGCCGTGGACAGAGGGGATCTCAATAAAAGATTACTCGATGAGCTCGAGTCTCTTCCTAATGTCAAATTCAAGTTCAATCACAAACTAACCGGAGCTGATTTCAAAAACAAAAAGGCATGGTTTGAAGTTCACGGTGGAAAATCACTTCAATGGTCCGTCGAAATTAGAGACCAAGAAGTGGAAGTAGATTTTGATTTCCTCATTGGAGCTGACGGGGCTCATTCGGCTACACGTTATCACTTAATGAAATATCTCCGAATGGACTATCAACAGGAGTATATCGACACTCTATGGTGTGAGTTTACGATAGATGCTCAAAAACAAATTGGGGAGGATTCAGCATCTCGTTTTAAAATATCTCCACACCATTTACATATCTGGCCCGGTAAAGATTTTATGTTCATCGCAATCCCTAGCACGGTATGTAGGCCTTGTTTTGCATCTTTTTCGATTATCTTCTTACATAAATTAGGATGGCTCGTTTACTTGCACTCTCTTCATGCCATCGAGACCGTTCAATGAGCTCGAAGCCGACCCTAAAGGTGTCCCGGCTTTCTTCGACGAACATTTCCCAGGTGTCACAAGACTAATCGATCATGCTTCTTTAATATCATCATTCAAAAATAACCCACATCTTCCATTAATAAGCATAAAATGCAAACCTTACCATTTCCAAGATTCAGTCGTCATCCTCGGTGATGCCGCTCACGCCATGGTTCCATTCTACGGGCAAGGAATGAACGCGGGTCTGGAAGATGTCCGCGTTCTCTATTCCGTTATCGATGATGAGAGGCGCAATTTCCCTCTTCTCAGCACCGAAGCCTGTCGTTCTGTTGCTCTGGGCGTTTACTCCGAAATCCGTAAAGCCGATGCACACGCTATCAACGATCTAGCCTTCGAAAACTACTTTGAAATGCGCGCAGCCGTTATCTCACCGGTCTACAAATTCCGCAAATGGTTAGAAGAAACATTGAGTGTATACGTACCTCGTCTTGGATGGCAAACCAAATACTCTCGTGTTAGCTTTAGCAACGAGCGATATTCCGAGATTGTAAAGAAGAGCCAGAAACAGGGCAAATTGATCATAGTTGGTTTGGTGAGTGTATTGACTTCACCGATCGTAATTGGGGGATTATTGGCATATTATAGATGGAGAAGAGCTCATGCTCCTACGAGGGGATTCATGAAACATGTAGCGAGGCTGGGAGCATTGTTAGGATGGAAGACTGCTTGAGGAAATATATGCGTTGGTTCATGTATTTATGATTTTGTTTATAGACATTTTCCACTTCTTGTATTATAGCGATAGAGAGCGAGTTTTAGATTATCAGTAGAGACGAGTATATACCATTTGTAGAAATATATCTTGAATTCTCACGAATGTACCTTTCGAAAAGAAAATTACATTCTCCTACTAAATGGATATCCTGTCCAATATATAGCATCTCACGTTCTACGATATTTAAATGCAAGATATCATGAATATATGCCCTCGAACTATGAACAACTTCGGGTTTTCTATCTTCGCTCCTTGTTTCTTTTACAGGTCAGACATCCATCCAAATTCCGTTGTTTAAGGTTAATCTCCCGGACACAAGTTGATCCTTGCTGATGGAATATACGAAGGTCAGAGAGAAGGGTGCCCAGATGACTTGAGATATTCACTATGATGTTATGTACCTTGTTGGCACCGTCTCTCATAAAATCTAGAAATACAATGAGTGTACTTGGGAGAGTTCAATTCACTCGGGAAGAGGAGAATGAATGACTTGGTCGTGATTCGACTTCGCTTATGTAACCCACAAGGAATGTGGTTGAACTTCGGTTGATTCGCTGGATTAATTTCCGGCATTGTTGTTTAATTTGCGCTGTCTGTTTTGTTACATTCATTGTGAGATTGTTAAGAGGTAGTTGGTGAAGCATCAGTTATCGAGATTCTTCTCGAGTATATAACTTTATATCGGATTGCTAACTTTGTATCAATTCGAAGGAGTACAATGTGTTACCCATCAAGGTAATTGTAATTGTCATCACTTCGCGAGTTTCACTACTCCGACGCGTAGCATTTACGACGTTCTTTTTCTTCCAATTCTCACCAAATCTTCAACATAGGAAACCAAACGATGTTATCTCCTAGGAATAGCTTTGGTCCCATTGACAATATATGGCTTCCCAATAAGGTCACAATGCTCATTGCCACAATTCTCGCAATAACGATCACAGCCTGGGGAGTAAGATTCATTCAATATAGAAAATCGTACAAGGAATATGTAAATAACAATCTCTCCTCCAATTTTGCACGTGCTGACCAACTCAATAGGCATCTGGGATACCTTGCCCGCCTTTCAGTACTTTGCTAGGCACATTGAAATCGATGGGCGATCAATATGCTCACGCACCAATGACTGCACATCCTCATGGTATTATGACCATGATATACGACAAATACAACTTAAAAGACATGTTCATCCTGGACAATTGGCCATTCTTTCGTTGGAGACAAATTATTATTTGTGACCCGGTATGTTTATTCCTTCTATCATACTTCACAAGAAAGCACCAATAGGTATCGTAACATAACTGACGTCGAAAAGAATCTCGCTGCACAATGCACGCAAAATCACTCACTCCCAAAATCAGTTGTCACTGGGCAATATGTTGGCCATATCACCGGGAAGAGAAGCATTCTACTTACGGAAGGTTTGGAATGGAAGAAGAACCGCGCATTGTTCAATCAAGGGTTTGCTCTTGCTCATCTAACAACACTTATGCCCAGTCTTGTCGACGAGGTAGAAATATTTCGCGATATTTTGGGCAAACTTGCCGACTCGGGAGAGGTCCATCCAATTGAAGAAGCTGCTGCATTTTTGACTATTGATATAATGGGTCATGTTGTTCTAGATATTAGTTTAAACTCTCAAACGATGAAGAGTGAACTGGTCGAATATTTTCGAAATTCTATTTCTTGGACACCAAAAATTGTTGCAACAAATCCATTGGTAAATCTAAACCCCTTAGGTCCGATCATGCGAAAGTATTATGAATGGAAAATGGACGGCTATCTTAACGAAGTCTTGGATACTCGATTCGCAGAGAAGGAAGGGAGTGCCACGAAAGGTAAGAAAAAGCCTGTTGTTGATACTGCTCTCGACGAATATATTCTCCAACAAGAGGAGGACAATATCGCATTAGGTGATCGTGGATTGGATCAAACTTTCAAGCAAGTATCAATCGATCAAATGAAAACATTTCTATTCGCTGGTCACGACACTACTTCAAGTACTATTGCCTACACATACCACCTCCTAGGTAAAAATCCTAATTGTTTAGCCAAAACGCGAGATGAATTGGATAGGGTATTTGGAAAGGACACTTCAAGAACTGGAGATATGATCAAAGAGAACCCGAGTATAGTAAATCAGTTACCATACGTATATAGCTGTATTAAGGAAACTCTCCGGAGATACCCACCTGCAGATACAGCGCGACACGGAGATGATCTCGTGCTTGAATATGAAGGTCGACAATACCCTACCAAAGATTTCATGGTAATGGTTTGTGTTCATACCATACATCACCGAGAGGATCTTTTCCCTTCCCCTTACGAATTCATTCCTGAACGATTCATGCCTGCACCGGACAACTTTCAAGAAATTCCAAAGAATGCTTGGCGACCATTCGAAAGGGGATCCCGAGATTGTATTGGACAAGAACTTGCTCTTCTTGAAATGAAGATTGTTATGGCTATGACTTTGAGAGAATTCGAAATACATTCCGATTACGAGACTTGGGATCGAAAACTTGGTAGGAAGGAACCTGGTGGTATTCTCAATGGTACACGTGGGATGTTCGGTGAGAGGATTTCTCCTGCAAAAGCAGAGTGATATCAGTAATGCTAACAAAATGTTAGGAGATCGTGCTTATCAGGAACTAATTGCAAGTGCTAAACCATCTGATGGGATGCCGGCGAGGATCGAAAGAAGAACGCATAAATAATTGGTTTATTATGATTTGCAAGATTCGATAGATATTTTATCGCATGATGTTATGCGATTGATATGAAGATTGGATAACGAAAATTGAAGATGGGAGTGTCACATCACGACCATTCTTTCCTATACACAGAAAATTATTACGATTTCCTCGCACAATTTTGATTGGGCGAGATTTCATCTCGGCAACACGATTAAGAATATGCAGAGGAAGCTTACCAAAATATTCTTTGCATCCTTACTATTCATTCACCAGTGGAGTGCTGTGATGAAATCGGTATTGATGTTCCAGACCCATGCATCTGTACCGAAGATGTCGTTGAGGTGTTCCGACCACGCTAGATCCCTGTTAAAACCCCCCTTGTCTCAACTTCGTCTCAACCTTGGCTTCAGACGGAGACTAAAATAGATAAGCGATCTCGGGATGCAAGGGTTTTGGAATACAGGGGTTTCGGAAATTTTCAACCAATTTTAATTTAAAACACTTAAGCTTACGATCTATCTGGTAGCTTGTTTCCCCAGATTTCATTGAGTGGACCGTATGTTTTGCAGAACTGCCAAATTAAGTGACCCACCTAAAATTCTCCGACAAAGGGTACGGTTACATTCTATGGTAAGCTTATGGCAGAGGCACAAGACGTTTGGGATGGTGAAAAGTGAGACTTGAAGTGGCTTCATCTGATGTCTGTAATGATTCAGAATTTATAAGATTGTTCGGTTTCTTGATGCGAAGGGTGGTGAGTAATCTTGCAAAAATTGATCGAGGTGAACAAGACTAGGGTTTCTCACAATTTTAAGTTCATGTCAATGATGTCAGCTAGGTTCTGTCATCTGAAGTTTGTATCAGCCCTAGCATTTTCGTCCTATCTCCTGGGTCTGCTTACTAGCTTCAACGGTATAGACGTTGCTCAAGCAGTAAACTTAACCGCCGCATAGTATGATCTTCTACCAGCATGCAAAGTCTGCATTGAACCCTAGAAATTTGATTAATCGTCCCTTGGAGTTGACTCTCATTCCCGTTATGTATAAGTACAAGATGTTTCTCCTTCGATAATTTTCTTTTCATCATCATCTATTCAATCTTCCTCTCAATCTACAGTTTGACTATCTTTTCATTCATTTAGTTCTGTGAACTACTGCGTTCTTTGCTATAATATTATTTAAACTTTCATTAAATACATCCTTCAAATTAGGCCGGTCCAATCTTTTAGTTTTTAAACAGTCAATCTTCATACTACTTTTCTTCAAACCCAATACCTATCACATCGATATTAAACCCAATCAAATCAACATGTTTTCAAAGAC
Source organism: Botryotinia convoluta (assembly GCA_004786275.1). Lineage (NCBI taxonomy): Eukaryota > Fungi > Ascomycota > Leotiomycetes > Helotiales > Sclerotiniaceae > Botryotinia > Botryotinia convoluta. The sequence continues at coordinate 22,110 of PQXN01000381.1, forward strand.
TATCCTCACTTCTTTGCTAGTGGCTTTGGTCGAAGCTCGGTATGTTCCCTTATTTACAAGTGCTCAGGTTGTGCAAATATCCTGACTTTCCAATCTTAGTTTCGGTCAAGAACAAGGAAACGGAGCAATTGCTGCCATCACCGCCCTCAGTGACTTCGGAACCTCAGGTGCAGCCGCAAGCCTTGGAGGGGACTCCATTCAATTCCTCCTCGCGGCTGCCAACCCCTGCGGAAAACTCACCCAAGCCGACGCCATCGTTGCGCAACTTGGCGACGACCCCGCTGTCATTTCCGCAGCGCGCGGTCTCGTAGCCGCCGAACAAAATTTCAACCCTTTTGTCGTTTCCGTCCCCAATGTCTGTTCTGACACAACTTTACCTACTACAGCTGCTCTTCGCGGCGTTGTTCCTTTGATCGATCCAGCTGTAGGAGGAAGCGCAACGGAAAATGCAAACAGTGCAACGAGTAGTACAACGCCATTTGCAGCTGATGGTCTTAGTGTTGCGGATGTAATGGTTGCGCAGGGATTCTCAAATTTTACAACTACAGATGCAGCGGGAAATAAGGGAACTCCATCTGGATCTTCCGCTGCGGGTGGAAGTGTGTCGACTTCGAATTCCACTGCTAGTGCTGCTTCTTCGGGTATTTCGAGTGTGGCTGTGGCTGCTGTCGCGGCGGCTTCTTCAAGTGCAGTTGCTTGTGGAGGTACCACTCTCGTAACTGTTACTATGGCCGCTGCAGCCACTCCCGCTGCTTCCTCTTCTACCGCTTTAACCAACTCCACATCCTCAAGCTCCCAAGCCTCCTCCATCACCGGTCTCGACTTCGGTCTCTGCGTCCCCACCATCAAATTCGAAGCCGGTCTCGATGGTCGCAAAGACACCGAATTCACATTCCAAGCTATCGATCCCTTAGTCAACAAAGGCCAGCAAGAAGCACTTAATCCTAATATCATCACCAATCGCATCTGCGATCAGTTGGCTAATGTATGTAATGCGAATGCGGCGGCGAAGACCGCGTGTGCGGATGCGAAGACGAAAATTAGTGCGTTGGGTACGAAGGATGTGAGTACGGCGGATGCCTGGAATACGGCGTTGGGGTTTGAGGGCGCGAATACGAATCCGGATAATGCGCCTCAGGCGGGGTTGGTGGGTCATACTTAGGGGGTTTTTGGGGGGTGGATTTGGGGATGAGATTGGGGATAGGGTGGGATAAAGAGATGATTGTATTTGGATTGGGAGGGGATTTTATGAAATGAAATGAGATGAGAAGCTCAGATGGGATGAGAATATGAGGATTTGTATAATTACACGGAGTTTATATATGATCATGTCTACCTATCCATGTTCTTATTACTTGCGAAATCAGTCAAAGCCAAAGGCGTTCCGTTTCCATTTTGTGTAATGAGTGACCAACTCCATTTCATTTCTTGAGTTTCTCGATCAAGTGGTCGTTTCCTTACATAAGGAGATCTTGTTTGTAATATTGTTTACTTGGTTTTATACTTGGAGATAATTAGGGTAGAAGATTTGTTGCAATGTGGGTTTTATGGATATTAGTTGCAGGTAGTGCCTTATCAAAGTGTCAACTATATACCCTCTATGCGATTCAACCGTGCTTGGTTGCGCTGGGAGGAGGCGTATATCATGGGAATGAAAAGTAGGAAAGCATTTCCGCGGGTGATGAGAAAGACATGATAAGTATTTCGAGTACTTGGTACACTATTTTTGGAAAATGGCTTTTGAGTTGGCATTCATTCATACTCTAATTTGTTGTTGATATACTATAAGAATGAAGTCCAATTATTTCTTTGGGGCCGATTAAACTATATTCCGTACTATTCTGCGATATTACAGGTATCCCCAAAACAAGCCAAATCATCATCCGATAAACTGCTTCGTGCAGTGGTCATCTCGTCTAGAACCTCCTGCTCAATTTCAAATGAAATTCAAAAACCTCCGCCAAGAATGCCCTTGATGGAAAAAGTAGCAGATGGAGGGTCTTCCAAAATTTCGTACGCGGTGAGAGCCGCATTACCACTATCGCGGACTAAATTGGTGAGTAAAGCGATATTAGTTATCCCGTCAAAATTTGGCCATTCACCTTCGTCATTAATGGGTACTACCATGAGGACTTTACCTGAAATCTCGAGGTTCAAGTTCTTTTTGTTCTCTTCCTCTACTTCTGTACCGATGTCTTGGATGTTAGGCATAGCTGCTTCTATAACTGTTTTGGGTTTTGTAACGACGATACCAGAGACTGGACTGCTTCCTTCAGGACCAGCCGTCCGCGGAATGATTGTTAATGTCTCCCTCAAGACAATGCAATCTTTTGGTACTTCCCAGTCTCCAAATGCAATCCAATCTCTCTCGATGCCTAGCTGGCTGGCGGCGGTTGTGTAAAAACCGGCAGGGCCAATCAGTGTATAATGAAGATCCCAAAATTCCAAGGCGCTATTTAGCAGAGTACTTTGAGTATACGTAACTATAGTAGTTCCTGTGTCGCTTTTAATCTGTTTGCAGTCAAGGAAAGTGTTTCCATTTTCAGTCTCAATATCCATAAAGTCACTGAGAGCAGGACCAACGCTGTCCTTGACCCACAGAAATTAGTAGCCAAATTTATTGTCAAAGCAGTGAACTGATGTGTTGTACTTGTTCTGTAGGTCGTCAAGTGTCTCAGGGGGAACCTTCAGCGTCCATTGGCTCCAGCATCAAGGCGGGGTTGGTTGGGAAACTGTAGCGGAAAGTAGGTCCTTCAGCATAGTTGGCTGAGAACTAGAGTTGCAGTATGTCATATTGAGTAGGTCAGATACGTCTTAGTAAGAATTGTCAGTGGTATTTTAGTTAGGCCGTAGCCATATTAATCCCGCTTGTCGGCGTCAACCTCAACAGGATAGTGGCCACGGTCACACACAAAGTCACAAGGACCAGAATCGTCTCCGTCTATCGAGATGGTATTGAATGTCTCGCTAGGTTGCAAAAGATCCATGACTCCAGTACCTTCACATACACGTAAAGCAATAATGTTAATTAGAATGGATCCACAGATCCGCTCGAGCTAGCGACAGGGGGCAGAGATTAGAGGTAAGATTAAGCGTGGGGCCGATCTAAGCGAGGTCCTCAAGAACAATTAAGCTTTTAGGGTTTAGTTAACCTTAATTTACCGACGCAATGGTTCCAAATGTATGTGTTGTGTAGAGCACTGCATTAGTGTCATTAGCTATGGAGCCTAGGATTTACGTTGAAAAGTTTTTCATTGTGGTGATTGACTCATAAGCATAGCACTTTCCTCATTCGACTTAGTTCAATATTTGATTGAATTTTGAATTCGGCTTTCGTAGCTCCGGTGCTCCACAACGTCACCGGAGATTGCAGATAAGAATAAAAGTCTGCGGCACAGCTTGAAGTCAACACTGGTAGAGACTTCAGAAGCTCCATATATTATCCATATACTGAGGTACTTGCAACCGCTCGCGCTCCGCCTCGTTTGGATGTCAGATATCAGCTCATGTGCAAGGTAGTGCGGAAAGTCAAATATTCCCGGAAACAAATCAGTTAAGCAAATTTTAGTTTCAGCAGTCACCGTCCACATTGTATCCACTATTTCAATACCAGGTATCAATTGACTCTTTGTCTATCAGCTTACTCTTTTTTTTGCATCAAGATCGTTGCATTGTTAATGTCTGGTTGTAATGAAAAGACAAGCAAAACTGTGAACTTGTGAAATCAGGCTCATAACCTCCCAAAAATAACGACAGACTGCAACGTCATTTGCAGTTCCTCTTAGTTACACTGTTGAAAGGGTTTTTTGCTCATCTGCCCATCGGCATGACAATACCTTTCCGAGCACGGCTATATACAACTAGTCTACCGAAGACACCGCCTTTACGTATAGCATTTCAGAGCCATTCATGGGTAATTGTATCCTTCTGATCATGGATCCGTCTTAGTAAATACACTAACACTACTTGGTCAGCACATTACCTGACCTGATCCAAGCAAATCACTGATTTTGCGGCCTCCTGCTCGAACGACGCTAGAATCATCTGGAGACGGACCTGGCCACGTTGCGGGGTGAGCTTGATGACAAAATCTCATGCTCAAGTCTTTTATTCGATATAGTTTCTGGGGACTATCAGGAGACCCTTGGGGCAGTATATACTGATGAATTGGGTAAGTAATCTGAGCTTGCTCTTTATCTCATATCTAATTGTGACCTTTTTGCCAAATCCGCGACGTGCCATATTAGAACTCCAGTTGTCTTGCCAATGCAGACAATGCGAATGCCTTGACTGTAAGCGGATTTGGCCAGGAGTCTGTACAATTATGATCTTGACAATTCTCGCACGGTCCAGTAGGCGATAGAGATCGTTATCTCTTCAATGAGTCATCAGGGTATGTACCTGCTGCTCTTTCCAAATCGAAGAATAAGCGGTCAGATTTTACCAGAGAAATGGAGGGCCTCCATTGTCTACTCGTTTGTACTCCTTTAGAACTACGTATGGAAGTGCCATGTTAGCATAAAACTGGGTTGAGTGGGGTTAGCTTTATTAAAGCAAGGGCTTTCGGTATCGTGCTCCAGCAGGGATTTATTCAATGAAGTCACAATACAAAAGATTGTCTATCGCACTTGAAAGGAACATTTAAATCTTCATCTACTCCCATCCTTTTACTTTCAATTGCAACTCCAAGACTTTCGAGTAGATACCACGATGGGTTCCGAAAAATTCGAGTCTTTTTCTAACTCTTCGGACGATGAAGACGACTTTTACCTTCCTTCATACGATCGTAAGGCTTCGCCTTCACAGCAGGATTATCTAGACGCGATGCGAGGAGAATTTATTCCGAAGAACCTTGAGGATCTCAGAATGATGTGTTGCATAATCCATGGGTTGCGCTTTAACGAAGCCTTCGCCGAGTCTGAGTTAATGAAGAAGATATGTGCTAAGAGCAGCAACAAAATCCTCGCCCGTGCCAGGAACGCACGCTTAATCATGAGCAATAAGATTCCACTTATAATAAGTGACGAGGAAAAGCCTTACTGTATTTGGCATCCACAGGTAGCTAGTGTCGATACATATCGTGAGCTAGTTCAGAAGTATCATGTTGGTCAAGCATGTGCTGTTGGAGGTTATATCGACTTGTATCGCGAACTAGACTTGCTCCCAGATATCTCCATTGCCGAGGAAGCAAGAGATAACTTGGGTCTTGTAGGCTCAAAGGAGATATTTGATCTCATAATGTGCCAACCGACATATTACGCCGCTATGGATGATTATACGCTCTTGGTAAATTGAAAAGCTCCACGCAAAGCAATGGGTCTCAATGGCGACACCGCAGTGCTCTCGTCTTTACGTGTGACATTTGGAGTTTTGAAAGAGTTTTTGGAAGCTGGTTCGCGTTATTTCAACATTACGGAGGATCTTAACATCAGCGAGACCTCTTCTGCTCAAACCCAGAGTCTTCCTCTAGCTCCTGAGCACGTGCCTCTGCTCTATAATCCTCTTCCGGTCCATCTTCCAACCACCAATAAGGATGCTCTGATTCTTTATGCTGCTTATGAAGGCAATATCGATCGATACACACGTCTACGACGTCCTGGTATGATCCCACAAGAAACTGAGGCCATAGTCCGTGGTATTTATCACCACACAGCCTTTGCACGATGGTGTCATCATCAACCTAATATAGCCCACAGTAATCAAGTTCATGAGATTAGACAGGCCATTCTAGCCCGCTTCATCATGGTAAATAATTTATCACGTATTGACGATCGGAGCACTGCCACCACAGATACTATTGCATACCCAGAATGCTGGCCTGAGCCATTTTTGATTTGGTGGCCACTTTTTCCACTAGAGTTAACACTCTGTGAACTAGTGCGTCGACGTCCGAGCATGCTGCGCCAGGTCGCCATGGCGTGTATAGCTGCAGACTATTTTCAGCTGTGGAGTGAGCTCAAACCAGAGCCGGATCCAATACTCTGGCAACAAGCAACCGGCATGGGAACTTTAACTAGAAGTCAGAACTACTATTCTGAAGATCTAGAACGCCGAGCAGCAAAGAAAAATATTAATCTGCTCGCTTACGGTCCAGAGCGCGATGATGGCTACGAGTGTGCGGGGGTAGACAAGGAGCCAACTGAGAACTTCCTATCGCCGTATATCCGTGCTGATGAGGACTTCTTGAGAGATTGGATGACGTATCGTGGCATCTACCCTACATTTCAGGTGAATGCGGCGCGATGGGACTTATGTATTGCGGTGAGCGATGATCTTAGAGAACGAGTACGGAAAAATAATCCCGATGATCGCCTGGATGACAACTGTGGTTGGCCTTATTCAATCTGGAATGTGTGGGATGAATAAACAGCTCGCTTTATATTGTCAATATGTTTTTAATCTTTTGAATCCATCAAAGTTGAGCAACTGCTGGACCAATTCCAGGAAACCAAACAGAAAATCAAGTACGAAATATTATAAAAAATTAAAATTTATTCGATATGGCTGTTCCTAACATGTGAATGCAAGTTGGCTTGAGTGTCATATTTATTTTATTGGGAAGGGTTTCTGGAAATAATAGATGAAGATAGAAGCTAATTGTGAAATTCTAAAATAGGTATACTAGGCAACTAAATTGAAATCAGGATCAGGCCATTAGACCTACTCCGCCACTAAACCTAGAATTAGACCAGG
>PQXN01000382.1:0-28635 GCA_004786275.1 Botryotinia convoluta
CCCCCCCCTCTCTCTTTTTTATCATCCATCATTTATTTATACTTCTCTCTCTCAAGATACTATCATTCGCCGCTACTACTTGATATTTTATATCACAGAGCCATTCAATCCCTTCCAATACCATACATGCGTACATCTTCACTACACAATTTCTAATACCCGAATACCCATTCAAAGTTCTCCTGTCCTTCAATTAGCGCTCGCTCATACACGCATAAATCGATTGAATCGAATGAATCGCATCTATCGCATCGATCGCATCTATCCCGTTCTTCTTTTTACCCATCCATCCTGTCCTGTCCACATTTTTATACAGTCCTAGAATTATACCGAAATCGATTTCTCTCCGCCACAAGCTCCTCATCTTCCCTTTACTCCACCGTGGGAATAAATTCTTTCATACAATCATTCAAGATTCACGACCCACTGCTGAGGTACTCTTACACTATCCAACTACCTAGCCATTCTTCAATTCTCCGAAGCAGGTATACTTCCATACTTCTCAAACATTTGCCTGCCCTAGGGTTGCCCCTCCACCAGTCACATCTATAAGCCACCGTCGATCTCGCATGGCACCTAGGAATATTTATGAGAATACTATGTTTTAGGCCCCGCATGAATTTCTGGCTAATACGGATGTGAAGTAACGCATTGCACGAAGAGCAGCAGCCCAAGTATCTTGATCGAGATCAATCTTTTCATCTGATCCCGCTTTCACCAAGCTCTTGTCATTCAACCATATTCAGCGAAGTAACACATTGAAATACCATCTTCATAAACTACAACACTTCGAGTCACATTCACATTTGTCTTCGTATCTCAATAGTTAATCAACCTTTTAACACTGAAACTACATGATAAGGACGGGAGAGTTGACAAACCTTCATGGTCAATATTGCATCTGATCCTTACTCCTTCGACGACATTCTCTCCTCTCAATCGCTTTATGAAGGAACCAGATATTGGCATTACAAAGAGAGATTACATCTCAGCAACCTTCCGAGAGATCCAATATACAACACAGCCTCGAAGCTAGAAATTCATACGAAAATCCGCAATTTGAAACGCAAAAATAATTCTTCGTCATAGGTGGAAAGGGCATCTTATCGTAGGAAATTGGAAAAACTCCCACTAACATTTCTGGACACAAAGATCCAGAGGCAGCCTGCTGTATGACGACTGAGTTGTCGGAAATCTTTGCGGAGTTGGGCATCTCTCATTACCTCCTCAACTTCGTCGAGCAGGGGTTTGATACATGGGATACAATACTTGACATCACGGAATCTGACTTCGATGCTCTCGGCGTGAAACTCGGCCATCGTCGGAGACTCCAGAGAAAGATCGCTAATTCAAGGGGTCTATCATCGGATAGGGCTCTTGCATCTTCGACTAGCACAACACCCGATACTCATGGAGATGAACCGAAAGCAGCAGGGAAAGACGCTAAAGAGGGGATTAGTGGGCCACATGGAGCAAAGAGAAAGTATAGGAGACATCCCAAACCAGACGAGAGTGCACCAGAGCGGCCTCCTTCGGCATACGTTATATTTTCAAACAAAATGCGCGAAGATTTGAAAGGACGTGCCTTGTCGTTCACTGAGATCGCCAAGTTGGTCGGCGAAAATTGGCAGAATTTATCGCCAAGCGAGAAGGAACCATATGAGCACCAGGCATATACAGCAAAAGAGCGTTACAACAATGAATTGGCCGAATACAAGAAGACGCAAAGTTTCAAAGACTATTCGCAATACCTCGCCGACTTTAAACAAAAGCAAAACCAACAATTAGCGACTGAGATGGATGTTTCGAAAAGACCCAAACTCGAAGCCCATGCGAGTACAGCAAGCAGCGGAACAGCAAGCAGTGGCGGTAGTCAAACTGGTATGGATTCTTCTATGGGTCGTATGCGTGTAGATTCCTCCGCATCTTCGATGTCTCAATGGCGTCCATCAACCTCACCCTCCTCCGCTGCGTTGACGCCAGTATCCAACTTGTCAGCCGTGCAAAATAATCCAAAAGTGTCAGGGCTACAGGGAAGGATGGGTCCAGGATCACCAATTGAGATGCCAACAGTCCTTCCTGGTTATCGTGAGTCTATGCTGGGGTCAGGAGCGCATCATTGGCGAGAAGATCATCGCGATGAAGGTACCAATGGGAAACAAACATCACACGCAGCCACTGGCGAAAGGCGCTTCAGTCAATCAAGTCCTATCACTGCCGCCCTACAAGATCCGCATTCGATTATGAACGACTCAAAACAGCATCGCCGCAATCTTCAAAGTAATCTAAATCCTACGCCACCATCACTAACTTCGGAATCAACGGTACAGTCTACTAGTTCCACAAACAGTAATTCTTCCATGTATGGTGGACCTCGGACACCTTTAGAACCAGATTTCAATCGAGCTCTTCCGATTCCGACGTTATATCCTTCAAGATCCGGAAACTACGAAGGTCATTTATCATTCTTATCGGCGCCTCCAACCTTATCACCCCAAAACTCGCTACTTGGTAGTCAGCAATCACCGAAAGGTTCGTGACAAACTATTTTTTTTCCGTCTTGCTTCATCGGTTTTGTAGTTACTGGTGGCTAATCAAATTCAGTAGTCAATCAACCGCAGGATTTCCCCACCACAATGCCGCCTATGCGAAGATATAGTGAAATTCCCCAAAGTATCTCGAACGCTATGGGGAGTACCATTGGCCGATCCGACGTAGCGAGACCCGAAAAACGGTCAATTGATAATCCGCATCCTCAGCCAATCAATAATTACGGTTTGTCCAGGGAAGAGGTCGACCTTGATCCTATCAACGCTTTATTGAGAGCTGGAGAAATAGTGAATCGTAACAGCCGTGAGAGACAACTTTGATCGTTGGTAGATTTTCAAATCTCTCAGATGGCTTGAAGCTTTTGGTAGATATGGAAGATTGAGAACGGATATGTTTGCATGAAATTTTTCTCGGGGGTCTTTTTTGGCGTACGGGATCTGGGTTTTGAATGGAGCCTGGAGTCGTTGGGACATGGAGGATACACATGAATATGTTTTTCTCAAAAGGTCTTTTATGACATACCTGTCCTTGTTACTAGACATGAGACTGTATTGTATGATTTCAAATATGATTTTAAAGGTAAACTGGATTGATGGTCGAATATGGATGGATTCCCGAAAAGAACTTTCAGGGCATTTAGTAACGAGGAGATGATTGTCGGATTTTGGATATATATTTTTACTCTTTGGTTGTAAGCGAAAATATTCTATATCTAGGTGCTGATCGATGTACATAGGACATTGGAGCGATGGACTGAAGGAAGAGGATACTTTAGGGCCAAGTTGAGAGAGAGAGAGAGATCGGAAGCGAAGCCTTTTCTTAATGATCATTACATTAGATGCGGGAGATCTTCTGCAATACTATGCGTATTGTTTTATTATACCGTGTGTTTTTTTTTTTTTTTGGAATTTAATACCCTTATGATGTTCAATGTTATATTTTTTCCAAGCATGCTCATTGAGAGAGTACACAAAATAAGGGATGTGAAATTTTGAGATGGATGAATTATCTTTTAGTAAGTAGGTAGAAATTTTGAGGTCGATGTATATGTAATATACATAGACATGTATATTCAAATCAATTATTATTATACTTTGATCGGAATAGATATTGAATGTGGTGAATGATGTTGGTTTACTATTGACCTTTACCTTCAAGATGAAATGGTGAAAGAGATTTGTTTCTTTCTGTGGTCTATCTGTCGGTCGATCGGTCGGTCGGTCTGTCAACAAATCTCTTACTTAGATATCAAACTGTCGAGAAGATGTATGTAGGGAGTTTGGAGAGTGGAGAGTGGGGCATGGGATTGTGATTGTAGGGTTTGAATCTTCATAGAGTGGGTTTTGTGCGAGTAGGTGAGTTTGATTGCTGGGGAGTTTGATGTCAGGGCTTAGGGGAGGAGTGGAATGGGGGAGAGAAGGGGGAGGGAAGGAGAACGGAGTTTGAGTTGGGTTGGTTTTGGTTTGGGTCGAGTGGATTGGGATAGTATGTACTCAATGTGTATGAGTAGGTATGTGATGACATCTACTTGAACCGATTTCAGTAAAAGTAGTAGTAGTAGTAGTAGTAGTAGTGGTAGTAGTAGTAATCACTAGATCTCTACCCCTTCTCCTTATTAGGCGAGGAGGTAGATATAGTATAAGAGTACTAAAGTAAGAAACATACTAGGAATACATTACATCATATCGTCCTGTGCGCAGTACGAAAGTAAGTCGAAAATATAGACGTTCACATACTCATGCTCTTTTAGTCAAGTATTCATATACGCTATCGTTCATGTATATTCTTATATTCAAGATGTATACGTACCGAGGTATATACAACTTACCAACGATATGCCCCTACTTCCATCATTGTAACCTCATTATAACATCGTACTAAGACTATCATCTCAAGAGAAAATCTATACATGTAACTCGTAATGCCTAGCACCAACTGGTTCACATGATATTACCACCTATACAGCCCAATACCAAAGTAAATAAATAATCACAACCGGATAGCCTCTATACGAAGTAGAAATCTAAAATATCAAATACAATTCTCTGCGATTAACAAACGATAATGCTATAGCGCAGAGTGATAAGTAGAATGATGATAACGATAGGATTAGAATTCGAGTTGTAATTTTCGAGAAGAAAAAAAGATTGAAGTATAGAATAGAATTAATAGAAACCCGATCAATCGTCTGAATAGGTAATAAAAGACACGTTGGAATCGCAAAATTGACTAGAGATTGTGTACAAATATCCCGAATTTAATCTCGACAAGATGAGCCTACTCTTCATAAAAGCTCTTGCAATGGAACATTTCCATAGTTCAAGTTGATTAGTGTCTAGCAATAAGATGAGTATGATTAAGATTTTTAGGAGAAGCAATTTAGGCGAGAGCGAATAGTCTTTTAAGCGAAGTTCTAAATGAGCCAGAGAAAATGATATGATAATATACGTTAAACAATCTAAAACAACAGAAGTGAATCAATATTTCGATGTCTCAGAGAGACATGTAATTTAATTTAACTTTTCAAATGTGTTCCATTTGGAAAAGTGCTCCATCGTCAACATGTGCCTTTCCATTCGTTTCAACACTTGGCTCTTTCCCCTCAACTTGCTGTGCCCACCTCTCTGGCATGATTGCCTTGAAATCAAATGTGCCCTGTGCACTTCTAACCACTTCTCCCTTCTCCGTAATGACCGCATCAATATACATACTTGGCGTAACGTCAAAACTTGGATTCCAAACATTGATTCCTTGGTGGGCAATGGCCACCCTAGCCGTCGAATTGACATCCACATGCCCATCTTTCCCTACTATGGCTCCACTTATTTGAGTAAGCTCTGTTGGAGCGCGATCTTCAATTTTTATGTCTGCTCCTGAAGCTGTCTCGAGATCTATACTTGTCGTAGGTGCGGCAACTATAAATTTGATGTTATGAGCTTTTGCCAGAACTGCGAGAGAATAGGTTCCGATTTTATTGGCTGTGTCACCGTTACGGGCGACACGATCTGCGCCTACAATGACAGCAGATATATTTTTGATGTCTTTCATCCGGGCGAATAGAGCACCGGCCATAGAATCTGTTATGAGTGTTGAGGGAATCTTTTCGTACACAAGCTCGAAGGCAGTAAGTCTGGAACCTTGGTTATAAGGACGAGTTTCAGTACAATAGGCGTGGTCTAAATAGTTCATTTTGTGCAGACTGCGGATTATACCCAAGGCGGTGCCATGACCTGACGTAGCTAGAGAGCTGAAGAAGAGATTGTAAATATTTTTGCCTTATTCGACAAGCAGAAAGATACAAGTAGTAGACATACCCAGTATTGCAGTGCGTGAGAACACTCAACTTTCTATAAGTCTTGTCCATTGCCCCTTGTGTGCATGGCGGACTTGTTGTAAAAAATTTGGATGGATCGTCATTATTTTCTTCTCCAATTGGCATCTGTTGTCGTCTTAGATATTCCGCTCCATATCTGCCAATTGCTAAGTTCGTAGTAAGATCGTCTTCTAAGATCTTTTCTGCTGCAACAATATATCCGTTTCGAACATCCGCACAGGCAACATTGTCATCAGTTGCATCTGTAGTTTGTGCCGCATTTTGAGAGACCCGTTTAAGAAGTTTGATAGCATTTGAGAGGTCGACGGCGGTTGGTCTACTACCGAAGAGATAATCGAGACGTTTGTTGATATATTGGACAGTTTCTTGTTTCGTCTTAGAATCTGAGATAATCCATGTTAGCCAGCTATCACATGCAATTAAATTGGTCTATATGAAGTACCAACCATCTTTCTTATGATGAAGCTCTACGGCCAGCGCAAGAGCTGCCACAATCGCGATTGCTGGGGCTCCTGATAAAACACTTAGCCATCAAAGCTCATCATGTTGACTAACAACAGAGCAGTATATACCTCTCACGCGCATCGACTTGATGGAATCAAATGCCTCTTCACAAGTAGAGACATTATCATAAACAAACTCATGCGGAAGTCTCAACTGATCTAAAACTTCTAGTCTTCCTCTGCCATATTTAATGGCCTCTAAACCAGCCATCTTTGAATTGTCTGGTGTTTGTTGGATTTCGGTGAGGATGAGAGATTTGGATGTGTAATGGGAATGGAATTGGCAACGGAATCGGACAGAGCGAAGTGAAAATAAGATAAACGAATGGTTTGTTTATATGCAGTTTAACAGTTTCTATATATAGAAAAAGAAACGAATTCTAGTACGCAAGCTCATGTAATCGGGTTATTGAATTGTAAGTGTATGGTTAAAGCACCAACAAGGTTTTGTTTTGATAATAAAATTTTACGGAAAGACCCCGCCCCCGCCATGCCAAAATAAGGCGGTGAAAGATCAGCAATTACCACTTAAGGTTAAAGAAACACTTGCATTTTCTCTTTCCAATTTTACAGTCACGTTATCACTGTTCCCACGACACGATTGTTTTTTTTATATCATCTGTACAGAGTCAAAATGAGTTTCCCTCTAATTCTAGGACTCACTAATCATCTGAACTCATTCAATTAGAGATACTTAAGGTCTTACGGTAAAATCATCACCATACTACAAGAAAGTTGGATGATTGGGGGAGGGGAGGGGAGATATGTATCATAACATGGCGCCAAGTAGCTTCGTGTCGATATGAAAAGAAAACTAGATACCTTTCTCGTCTGAATAATGAGGTTTTTATCCTCTGACACAATTTCTTAGTCTCGGGTTGGCGAAGGCGTTCAGAAAAACATCAAGTGTCTGTTAGAACCAGGCCTACTCTCGAGCAAGCGGTCAAAAAAAGGCTACCGACATTGCGGCGTGCCAACCCTATGACCTATTCAGGCCATCTGGATTTGCGGATAGATCAGAAGTCGTGCTGATTCTTCTGTAGATTATGGGAGGAATTTTCTTGCATGGTAGTCCTGCTTGTGGCTCAGATTTCAGGGGCGATTTCTTGCCTTCTCATGATGAGAGACAATTTGCGAAGCAGATATTCTGGCTATGAGACTTCAATAATACGAGGACCACGATGGGTTACTATTGTTTCACATGATACCATGAGCTCCAAGGCCAATAGTAACCCATTCAGAGTCCACGGAGAACTGGCGAGATGCACATTATACACACCCTCAGCTAAATTAAAATCGTATTCAACGCCTTTCATATGTCAATCTATGATGAGTGCCTTTCTTATCTTTCTGACTGCTCTCTTTGTATGTGCCTTGATCCGTATTGATGTCGGGGAAAAGAAATCACCGCAGATAAATTTACAGCCGCGTACTGGACCGACTTGCAGATGAATCACCTTTGATTTTCTACCATAAACCTTTTTAATGGGATTATTCAGAATGTGCGATTAAGATTACCCTTCTTCAACCTTTCAGGAGCGTAGCATAGTAACAACATACTGGAGTATTCGATTACACCAGAAGAGAGATTTGACCATACACCACACAAGGTTATCATTCAATTCTTATCCACACAACGAATTGCAGTAATTCTGCGTTTGAGAAGCCCGGATGCTTATCAGTGGATAAATTAATCTATCGCATACACCTTCCGAATTGGTATAGTATGCAATAGTGGGGTCGCAGGTATATATGCATTCGTACAGCTGAAGCTTCCCACACCTACTTGATGAATATCGAAACGTTCATGACCTAGAAAACGCTCAAAAAGTATACCGCCATCGTACTAATTCTGACTTATCTCCAGATTTATTCAGAATAATTATTACAACTACGAATCTCGCAGCAAACACCACAAAGGCTTTGGCATTCAAGATTGTTTGATATCTTATCCTTCCAAGACTTCTTGAGTTTAAATTCTACAAATCAGTCTTACAGAATCATGTCATTCATCGTCCC
Organism: Botryotinia convoluta; assembly: GCA_004786275.1. Lineage (NCBI taxonomy): Eukaryota > Fungi > Ascomycota > Leotiomycetes > Helotiales > Sclerotiniaceae > Botryotinia > Botryotinia convoluta. The sequence continues at coordinate 8,407 of PQXN01000382.1, forward strand.
TCAGCTTGGTAGCTCACACATACCACTTACAGTAAGACAAGAAGCTCTTGACCGAGTATTTGCAGATCCTGGAATTCCAGATGCAGTTCATTCAACAAAATCATTTTGGATGAAAGAACCGCATCCCGATGTTGCAAGTGTACAATCAGAGCACCTACCAAAATTTGCCGATTATGTCATTATTGGTTCTGGAATTACCGGAGCCTCCGTCGCACAAGCTTTGTTAGAAGATCTCGAAACGGCCAGTCCATCAGAAGTTCAATCTTCGTCGCATCCAAAGGTGATCATGCTAGAAGCTCGAGATAGCTGCAGTGGTGCCACTGGAAGGAATGGTGGGCATATTTTGGAAACTGGTGAGGAGTATGCCATGCTTAAAGAACGTTTGGGTAAAGAAGAAGCCATTAAAATCCATAAGCTGCGCATTTCCCATCTCGAAGCGCTGATCAAAAGTGCGGAAAATTTGGGCTTGACTGAAGAAACACAAGTTCGCAAAGTACGTTTCTTGAGTGTATATTTTCATCAGGAAGCTTGGGAAGATATTCGGAAAGATATAGAGCTTTTCATGGCCGAGATGCCGGATGATTCTAAAGGATGGGGCTTTATCGAAACCGATGAATTAGCAAAGGTATATTACTGCAATGTTGACCTTCACAACATTTCAAAATTCGATTTATGGCAATCTTTTGCTAATCTCTATGAAGGACTTCGGAATACCAAATGCTGCTGGTGCAGTAACCGGTATTGCGGGCGCCATGTGGCCCTACAAATTCGTCACTGGACTTCTCGCCCATCTACGAAAACAATTCACATCAGATTTCCTCCTCGAAACAAACACCAGCGTATCTGAGATCCGCGGAGGCAATGACTACTACGAAGTCATCACACCACGAGGAACAATCAAAACTAAACACGTGATCCACTGCACCAATGCCCACATTGGCCATCTGGTCCCGGGCATCAAAGGCTGTATATTCCCCATCGTCGGACAGATGTCCGCCCAACCCCCCGGCGACAAATTCAAACCCCAAAGCGACCACTCCTGGATCTTCAACTACGATCGCGGCTTCGACTATCTCACCCAACTTCCCGTCACCTCGGCTTCTAATGGTGAAATGATGATGGGCGGTGGATATGCCCAGACTCAGGGAGGCGGAATCCACGAAGCAGGTGTTAGTACAGATGCAGAATTAAATATTTATGCTAACATCCATCTCCGCGGCGTTCTTGGCGCAGTCTTCGCACCAGAAAATTGGGGCATAGTGAAAGACCCAGCCGTGTCAGCAATGTGGACGGGGAATATGGGATTCAGCACAGATGGCCTCCCATGGGTAGGCAAGTTACCCGTATCTCTAACGGAGAGGAAACCAACAACAGCGCAAGGAGCTGAGTGGGCGGCCGCGGCTTTTTCCGGCGAGGGAATGGTTCATGCGTGGTTATCGGGGAAGGCGCTCACGGAAATGATACGTTCGTGTGAGGCGAGTGAGAGTGGGGGTGTTACTGTTCCGGAGTGGTTTCCAGAAGCGATGGTTATTACGGAGAAGCGATTGGCGAGGTCGAGGTTAGCACGAGATGCGCAGGAGGAGTCGGAACGTGGTGGTTTGTGATTTGTGATGTATGATATATGATATATGATATATGATATATGATATATGATATATGATATATGATATATGATATAGGAGCCACGTATCTGTGTGATCATTTGACAATGTGATATCTATCGTCTTGATAATGACATTCCTTTGTCAATTTTGTCAATATCAAATTTTTGACATTCTCATCCTGAAACGTGAACCGAAGCTCCCATGATTAAAAGTAGTACTTGTCCGACAGCTTGCTCCATTCCCTCCCAGCTTATGCCAGAGCAGTCCTCGCTCCGGTAGCAGCAAGATAAGGTGACGTCTGGGAAGCCAAATAGGCGAGCCCGTTCCTTTTCCACAATACAACCATAGAAATGTAATTACAAATTCTTCCTAGTCCACCTAGGGATTCAATACTAAAGAAATAATATACGAAGAACGAACGATGTATCTTTCGGACAATTTCACGAGAAGGAGGCAAGAGGAGTGTGATCTAGCATGAAAAGTCCACTTCATCGCTCGGTTACAATTCTATATTCGCTAATCCGTTTTGAGCAGATGTCCTAATGGTTAGCTCCGAATAAGGAACTTGGGTTTCATACGTATATTCCATCTTGAACAGTGGCTCACTTAAACAGAATGTTGCACCAGGACCCAAAAAGATATTCTCTAGGGGGAAAAGCCTCAGAATAGGCTTCATTGATCATAAAGATTTGTTTGTTGCGAGGGATCACTCTCATCAACTTGGATTTATAAAAGTATCAAACAGCTTGCAATTGCCAATCTGTACCATACCTCTTTATTCATATCAGCGCCAATCTGGAAAGACAATGCCCACTGCTCCTATTCTCCTATTATCCCAACCCAACCCATGGAATATGCGTCTATCCCAATGCTTCAAACCTATTGAAACAACCCTTCAAATTTATGTTTAAAAACACCGAATACCGAGTCACTAGACTACTTATGCATCAATACCTGAGCTTTTTCCTTTATCCTCGGAATTGTTGTCAGTTGGGTCTGCTGGTTTTGCTCCCCACGCCCATGGCATCCAATTCCCACTGGATGTCGTCCTCTCCATCATTTTTCTTGCTTTGCCGACTTCTTCGGTCCCACTATCTGCATCGATTTTTTCAAAATCAGGCTCACTCTTTCTTGAGGTCATTCCGCTCATTGAGCTCTTTGGTCGATCGAGGTTATCATCTTCGCTGCTAGTGCCATCAAATGACATACTGGAAATATTTCTAGGGACTCGTTTTTCATTTTGTAGTGTTTGCGCTTCCTTATCCAAAGCCGAAAGAAGGATGGAAAGACGTTCGCGCTGTGCTTGAATGAAAGTCATACGTTCACTCCCAGATACATGAGGAGGTATCAACATTCCACTGTTCGAAAGATCTCGAGTATCCGATCCACCGGTAGCAGCATTGGAGGAAGTAGCAGCGGAAACTGCTGAAGCAAGGAGCGAATAAAAGTCTGTCGCACTGCTAGCAGCACCTCCGACAGGATTTGATGGGAATGAAGGTCTAGCAGATGGCAGATTGAAGCGTGCCATGAGACTTTGTGTATATGAATAGGTTGAAGGTGTTGATGGTGGTGTGGGTTCTTTGGGTGGAAGACCAAAGATCTGCTGCCTAATCAATTCTATAGCTTGTTTGAGATATGTCATACCAGCGGCTTTCGCACGTTCATGAGCAGAAGCTATGAAATCATCGATAGCGAGCTCATTATTGTGAAGCCATGGGTGAACATGTGTTTGATAGAGGACTCTTGCGCCTTGGGTTTGAGGGAGGATAAGGTAGAGAAGGAAACCGAGCCGAAACCATGAGTAGAAAGGTATCCTAATCGAAATTTATTGTTAGAGAGTTTTTTTGTGAGTGCGATTTCGAGAAAGAGATGGCTGCGAACCAAACTAGTATAAATCCAACCCAAGATTCAGCGAACAAAGCGATCGCAAGTACCACCCAATACATAAGCCATGGTGTTAATAATGCCGGATCCGAGGTCTTGAGAGCTTTGTAAGATGCAAAAACTGGGAAAAGAAATGTAGGAACAGAACTGAAGATGAAGACTTTATTAGTATATAGTTAAAATAATATTGTCGTTTGACCTGGTGATTCTGGGTAGTTTGAGAATCTATAAAGGCGGGGTATTACTTACGATAAGAGCCTTGCGAATGTATCGAACATGATCGGTCTGGGGCTCAATCTGGTTGTCTGGTAAAGTCAAGAGAGTTACCTAGGTATACTAGGTACTACACGATTTATTGATTTTGATAATAAAAAAGGGCAAGTAATGGAGTACAGACGATGAGAGTGTAGGTTGCTGAAGTGAAAGGAAGGAATGGGGATGGAGATGGAGATGGAGATGGAGATGTATTGATGATGATGGCGGTGGTGAGTGACGTTGATCATCTAATAAGGTTACGAAGTCAAGTACCTACCTAGGTATATCCAAGCTGAGCTAGGTAGCCTCTTAGCCTAGCTTCAAGGATTTCTTTGACCTTTTGGAGCTTTTAGTATTGTTTTTCTTATCGATACGGGAGTATCAGCTGTCTATATTTGAGACTCTAAGACATTGCATACCTAGGCAAGGAGTACTGAATTATCATTTGCCAGCTGAATCATTATTATCGTATTGAACGTTCGATTCAGCGTAGTTTTTATCTTATATTCAAGCTGTGAAGTTTGATGAATTTAGTGAAGTCTTGTATCTACCAATGATAAATGATAAATTACAATGATGGCAATCAAATAAGGCTATCTAGGGAGTACCTATTACCTACCTAGGTACGTATGCAAACACAGCCCACAGCCTTATGAGTTCACTTCATTACGAGGTAGTGCGGAGTATCAAGCAGTGAATGGAATGAATGATGGGATTGGCTACACCTGGTGCTATGACCCCATCCATGAATGACTAAAAGATCACTTAGTACAGGGAAGATCATGGGGCAATGAACCTGCCCGTTCAATGCGCCCAGAAAAGTATATGGATGAATGAGTATAAACGAGTACAGAGTACAGAGTATGAATTCATGAGCTTTAATGGACTGATATAGTCTCCCATAGGAATATGGGCTGAGTTTCCTAATTGCTTCCTCCCAACAAAAATCTTAGAGAATTCGTATAAGAGGTCGTACCTTCTGGTAGGTTACATTTCTTTCTTCCACTAATAAACTTTGACAGCTGCCACATTTGACATTCTTCAACTTTACTCAACCTACCTATCTACCTACCTCATCTACAATCCATACCTACAATAACCGCCAGTATGTGTATCGTCTTAGCAACTACGGCACATCCATCTTACGCACTCATCATTCTTGATAATCGAGATGAATTCATTCTTCGGCCGACCAGCAAACCACACTGGTGGTCTTCCAATCATCAAGAAATCCTCTCAAGTCGAGACCTTCAACGTGCCGAGCAAGGAACATGGCTAGGCATTACGAAAACTGGTAACTTTGCAGTTCTTACAAATTATCGCGAAACAAATACCCACGACAAAGATCATCCTGTACAAGGAACGAGGAGTCGAGGCGGTATGGTCACGGCTTGGTTGACGGCAGAAAACGACGAGAGTACCAAACAATTTGTACACAGGCTATTGGATGGGGATGGAGTGAAAGGTGTCGGCGGGTTCTCCTTGGTATGCGGAAAATTGCGAAAAGAAGGATCCTCCGACGACCAAATGGAACCTCTAGCAATCATTTCAAATCGAAGTGGAACCCCAGATGAAGTGCCATGGGTAGCTGCCAGCAGAGGAGAGGTTTACGGCTTAAGTAATACTTCCTACGATGATCCAATAACTTGGCCCAAGATTAAGTCTGGCAAGGAAAAGGTCTTGGAGGTTGTAGAAGAAGTGGTACTCAATGGCTTTGGAGAAGAGGAGCTAATCAAGAAGTTGTTCGCTGTTCTGGATATTGATACGCTCCCGAAGAAAGATGACAGTCAGGACTTTGAGGAGTATATCTACCAGCTTCGCAAGTCAATTTTCATACCTACAATAGGCCATGCAGCCCCACCTTTAGAAGTTCCAAAAGCAGACGAAATTGCAGCTGCTGTCGGGAAGGTATCGTCATCCAACGAAGAATCCGCGGTCGAAGTGAAGGAGGAGCAGATCAAGGATCAGGAGGAGCAAAGGCCAACGCCCGAGAACAATAATGTTATATCTGGCATTTACGGTACCCAAAGGCAAACCATCATTCTCGTAGATTGGCAAGGACACGTCACGTTTATAGAGCGTTCATTGTTTGATGAAGAAGGCAGTCCCATAGAAAGAGGCCAAGCTGACATGAGATTTGAGTTCAATATCGAGGGATGGAATGGGGAAAGTAAGGGAAATGAAGTATACCCGCACGCAGTGCTATAGTTTGCTAATAGGATAACAGACCAAAAAGTACAATAGTATAATTAAACCGTTAAACCATACGATGAACCCTTATTAAGTGCCAAGGGCATGATTACCTAGTAGTAGAATTGGTAACGTTGTTAAAATATACATACATCTGAGGACTACCTGTTAATGTTCCTTCAATTATCCTGCAAGTTTCATCCGAGTATTTTAAAGTTCCAGACGACAGCCATGATCAGTACTTTTATTAATTAACCTAATTTCCGTGGCAAGTGAAGTGAATGGGTAGGTATGCATTTATAAATTCACTATAGATGTCATATATGGCGGCCATATTTTAAGAGCGCACCTTCCACATTCTTTTCTCACCAATAAAGACTTCAATGAACTTCATCAATAACCAGTGGTTCCTTCCCTTCTAATCTCATCTTATTTCGACAAGTCTTTCAGACGATCGACCTATTTTTATGATCTCCTAAATGAAGGGGATATTTATCATTCAACAAATATTATCGAATTTTTGAGTCGAGCTTTTGCCTGTCCATCACGTTCCCTCCCCATTAGGCAATGATGAGGACGTGATAAATTCTTTAGGAAAAAAACCATCTCATTTGCCTGGCAAGGTTCTCAAAAGCCGTTTACGATCTTCTTGGTTTGAACAACTCTTGTCATTCCTTCTGCTTCGATCTTCAATTGTTGTTTTCCCGACCAGAACAACACCAGAATCTGGGGTACAGCTTGCGACTCGCAACTCAAACGACCGGTCTATAAAGTGGCTTTCATATCTTGAAGCTGAAGAGGAATTAAAATCCGTGGTAAGTTTGGCATCTTGTTACCACTTTTTTTTGGAACAAGTCGATATCAACAGAGCAGGAGTTGAATTATATACGAAGCAAACCTTGCAAATCCATCATGTCTATCTGTATTCGTATTTGTATGGCTTCATAGTCGGCAAACACTTCTAAAATAAAGCCTCCATGCAATTTCGAGAATGTCGAACGAGTTTCTTATCGCTTTATGCACCTTCTGAAACTTTGCATGCTAATCGTTTGAGCTTTTTGTAGAGAGCAAATTAACGGATATGGCCAACTATCATCGTCGCATTGTCGCACTCCCATCGAGTCTTTTATCAGAGGAAGATAGTCATTTTAACTCGGTAAAACAGCCTACTTACAGGTATGAACGGGGATCAAACACGCAATGGCTAGTTGAGACCCTCCCAATTCTTGTCAAGAGAACTGCTCATCATTCTCCAATCTCGCGTGGCACAGATTCTTCGCCCCAAAAAGTTAGCAACTTACCTTGCCCGGTATCGTCCCTGCGTAGGCGTGTCAACAATTCACCAGCTCCGGTCTCGTCTTCACCTTTTCGTCTCGGAAAGGAACCGGTGAATCTAAATTTATCCACACGCACCGGAATCAACGCTGCAAACGGTGCCCCTTCACCAAATCCTTCGTCCAAAGGTCCACCTTCGAATTCTCAATACACGAAAGCCGCAGCTTCAACAGCACGTAGCATCCCTTCAAGTTCACCGGGATTGACCTCATCCCTACTTCACACCAATAATAAAAGAGGCAAACTTCACCAAAGAAGTAGTTTCCTGCCTGAACTGACGGCTCGCGACATAGAGTTTCTAGAGAATTCACAGTCTTCTTCTCCAAACTTATCGGCCCCGTCTTTGTCAAGACGAAACCAGGTTAGCAATTTACCATACTCAGCTTCCTCTCCAAACATCAAGAAGTTATCAGACTCCAATGAAAACACTCCGCCAGTTCCGTTTGCCCCCAAAAGTGAATTACATGAAAGAGTCTTGCATGGCCGTCGTGGATCTGCACACACCAACAACTACTACCCACATCCACTATATAGCAATCCTACCGTTGCTAGCTCTGTCTTGACGGCTTCTGCATCTAGTACGGATATTAGCCAACCACATTCCCAAAATCAGAGGATGCCAGATCGTGACTCCTCAAGGATTCCAAGCCCCACATCAGGATCGAACCTCAAATCTACTAGTCGTCGACATCTTCATTCTCCAGTGAGAAGAGCTATAGAAAAGGGAGAAGAAAGTCGGGCACGAAGACCGCATACTTCACCAGTTTGGGGGTTGCCACACATTCAAACCAATAGAACATCTCCTGCGGAACCATACCAAACTGCTTTCAAAATATCGAAACTGACACCGGAGCCAAAACAGGAATCGACTTCTCTTCCCAAATCAAAAACGTTTGGTGTCTTCTCTACTCTCAAGAACTCATCTTCTATTCAATGGCTTCATAGTAATCGCTCAACGTCAAACCCCACTCATGCTGCGGGTCCAACTATCTCGACAACAAAATACTCGCCGATTCCAGAGTTTACAACAAATACCCTCCAGGTTCATACTGCTCAGCCTTTTGCTTACTGGTGCGGTCGATTTCAAGCGGTGTCAGACCGGTATCAGAGCGAAGATTTTCATATTTGTGTCATCAATTCCCTTCCTGTTCCACGAGATAGCGATATCAAACGTGAAAAGCCATCCTCTCACTACAGACGCACCGGTAAAATACTCCGAGAAGCAAATTCTCCATCGAATTCTGATTCGCCGGCTCCATTCCTAGAGAGATCCCACAAGAAGACCCCAGTCAAATCATATAAGACTGTTCTCGCCTTCTCAACTCCAGCACACTTTCTTGAAGATTTTGATAAACGAGCTCAGAAGGTCATGGTGTTTCTCGCATCATTGTGCTGTACAAGTCCGGCTAAGAAGAGTCTTAGGGAATGGCAAATTCAATATGCTATAGTAATGAAGAATAAAGCTCTAATGCCTAGAAATGACGCAGATGATAAGGGCTTCTTTGGGAGGATGGGAAAAGTCATTAGTGACGGTGTTAATGGGAACAAAAACGGTACAAATGGAAGAGGAATTGTAATGGGAAAGCGAAGCGCTTTTAGCCTCAGGAAAGGTGGTAGAAGTGCAGCGGAAGATCACTAACTATTCCTCCAATTTTCGATGATCAAAGGTTGGATGTATTGGAAGCGAAGGTTCACATGTTGGAATACTAACATGCTTAATATATTTAGCTCTAAGGTCGTGGTAACAGGGGGTGCCAAAATATTGATTTGAGGAACGACATTGGACTTTACAAATACAAATGAGCATAACAGGAGCTTGCAAGCATATGATGATTCGATGAGATACGGTGGTTATGAGCGATGCAATACGATACAATAAGATGAGATACGAGTCATACGACACGAAATGAGAAACCACAATACGATTTTTATGAGAACATCAAGATGCGCTACGAGATGGTTCACCGCAGTACAATAAGATGAGATGGGAAGATAGGTTCTAAGACATTGTTTATAAAATAGCTATAGTTGATTACTTCTGGTTTCTCAGTGGCGAGAGAAAAGAGCACTAGCAAAAGCAGCAGCAGTAATAGTAATGAGAACGTTTGAGACTTCGAAACATTATCCCAGTAATGGATTGGTGCTTGAATCTTCCCTACGGACAGTGATTTGGAAACAGTATTTGAAAAATCCACATACCACCCAATTATCCGCACTGACCAAAGGCGAGCCTTAACATCTTCCTAGGTAGTCAAAAGATGCATAGTCAATTGTCCTGTTAAACTGCAATGCTCGAATCCTCGCTTACAAGCCCGCCAGTCAATGAAAAAAACTGTCGGAGCTGGAGAATGGGTACTAATCACCACTTATAGAGCAGATTATTTCTACTCTTATTAATAACGGTGCAGTACTGAAGAGTAAGCGATGCCAAAGCAGAGAGAAATATAGGAAGAATTTGCATAAATCATAACATAAGATAAATAACATTTTCAAAGGCTCCTAAAATGCAATACTATATACAACGCGCCATGTCCAAATATCCAAAACAATCCTCAATTTCAATTACAGCGCTGCTCAAAACTCGTTCACTCATGAGACCACCCCATCAACAACATTTCTTTCCATCCACCAACCTACTCTCCCCATCCGTCAAATTCAACACACTCTTCGCCTCCCCATCTTTACTCGCCGCCACACTGCTAGGCGTACTGCAATAACTAGGCGGTACATCCAACGCCGGATTCTTGGTAAAGAAATTTCTTGGCCTCAACAACAACGTCATCGGTTCCGCCGGCATAATGGGGAAATCCTCGGGACTGGGGAAATGGGTAATTCCAAACGTGTGCCAGAGCACAATATCCGTATTCTGAATCGACGCCTCTCCATTCGCGATCCACTCGGGCAAGCCCGCGCTGGGCTCTCCAGACGTCTGCGGCACGTGGCGTCCGGCCGGGTGCAACTGGTCGTCTGAGTAAGGCGTGACGTGGACTGCGTGGCGGGCGAAGACGGCGCGTTTCCACACGAGCGATCCTTCCTTTGGGAGGAGCTTGGGGACCTCCCGACTGACGAGTTTGTAGGAGACGGGTTTGTGGGAGTAGGGGTTGAGTTTGTTGGGGTTGGCCATTTCCCATGTGCGCGAGGTGACGCCGTCGTAGTCGGAGATGGATTCGTTGACGGTTTTGTATTCTGTTTTTTTGGCGAAGAAGGCGTTGCCGTAGGGATTTTCGGGGGAGCCGACGGCGCCGGCGCCGGGCAGGGCGTCGGCTTGAAAGACGGTGTTGTTGGGGCCGTCGATGTTGGAGTCGATGCGCAGACAGAAGAGATGTTGATGATTGTGTGCGTTGACGCCGGGGTAGACTTCGGTGCCCCAGCCCTTGGTGTCTTCGCCGGGGTTCATGGAATAGGTGTTTAGGATACCAGTGAGTTTGATTTCGAGTTGGATGGTACCGTCTTGGTGGAAGATCCAGTAGACGCAGTATTCGTAATTGGCGGCGGTGAAGATGTGGGAAATGATGAGTTTGCGACCGCGAGTTACAATGACGGATTCGTCGCGGAAATCAGTGTGCTTGAAGAGGATACCGGCATCTTCTTCGTGGATACAGATGGCGTTTTTGATGGTGGTGCTTTCACCGGCACGGTTTACAAAGGCAGCGTCCTAGTTTGTCTGTTGTTAGAAATGGCTGGGTATGTTTCATGCTGGAATGGATAAGACTGTACCATGTAATGAATAGCACCTTTGCAGTCGCAGCCGAGAGAGAGACTGTTGGTCATGTATCCTCCTCCATATTCTCCAAGGTCGAAAGCGTGTTTACGTTGATGTGGATGTTCGGGGTTACCATAAGGAACAACCATCTCAGCGAGAGATAGTCTGTAAAATACAGGTCTGACAGTACCCTTGTCATTGTATGTAATGTTGTTGAGGACAATTCCTTCCTTGTAGTTAAATCCGACATGGAAGTTCCAGTTTTGCCAATTGAGCTCTCGACCATTGACCTTGAATGATACGCCAGATGGTTGTGTAATATTAATTGGAGTGATATCTTTCCTGTATCCTCCTTCTTTTTCAATGCTCGCTGGATGATAGTTGTTTGGCGCTGCTTTGTTAACGGGTCGTCGAATTTCAGGGATATCGATGTGGATAATCTTTTGTTTTTCGGCATCGAAAATAGGACAGAAATCAAGGGGGAAAGAGTATTGAGAATCATCCATGTGAGGTCGATAATACATGAGAGCTTGTTGTAGACGAACGTTGTTGCCAAATCGGTGGTCGTAACCAATGGTCCATGCTGTTATCGCTTAGTATAAGGGGAGTAAACGAGGGAAAATACAGGGGACTTACGATCGCAATACACTTTGTGCATATCTTCCGCTGGAATACCACTCAACACACATTGTTCAATGACCTTATGGTCTTTGCGAACAACATGCTCGACAATTTGGAGATCTTCCATGGTGATCTGAATTCATTGTTAGCTTTTGTTTTCTCAGGATAGATTGAGAACATACCAAAGGTTGTACACCATCAATGTTTTCCCATTTCACCACTCTTCCCTCTGCCAGATCAACCAAGCCATCGTACACCTTACCACCTGGCGCAATAACCACCACATCTGCGATTCTCTTTGGTCTTGGAACAACTTCTGGGCTCTCAAGCCACTTCATCATCTCCTTTTTGCGGGGTTCATATAATGTGATGGCATTGTAATGAACGGATCCCTTTTCAGCTCGGATAATCTGAACTGCTTTCTCAATTTCTGCGTTGGAAAGAGGATCGAATGGATAAGGTGGAGGGGAAGTCGCGGCGAGGTGATGTGCGAGGGATTGAAGTCTATTGGTAGCCATTCTAGCGAATTGCAGAAGTCAATTGGGAGAAGAAAAACAACAGACGGATATCCAATTGAGACTGTGAACCTTCTTTGAAGGGATTTCAGAATAAAATGTATCTTATACAGGAAGAAAAACAACGGAAAGTGGTATACAGAAAGAATGGTGATGGGAGGACTGAAAGCTCCAAATATATATCTTCTACGAGTATCTCCACTGAACGTCAGGTACCTGTGCGTGAGCGGGACTTGGTATATCAATCGGGTCAAGACACGACAGACCAGCGCATGTAAGTTTTCTGAAGTGGTATTCTCATTACATTTCTCAAGAGTATTGTGAGGTTATCGTATGGCTAGACAAATCCTAGCTCTTCCGATTCTATGACCGATGGCTTTGATAGCTGTTCTAACGAAATATGAAAGCTTGGAAAAGTGGATAGAGGGGTCCGATAAGCTTAAGATAAGATATTCTAACCCCAATTGGGTCATGGAATCCCGATCCACGTGATTGCGAAACGTCTCGAAATGAGCTGTACCGATTAGGGATGAATTTCCGGAAGATTTCGTGTGGGTTGGTGAGAAATAGGAAAGTGTTGATAGGAAGTTCATTTGTCTCGTTTTGACAATGTGGTTGTACAAAAAATTATAGTCGATCCCGGAGGCCTTTGGATTAGATCGATCGAGGGAATAACTCACAGCAAAGACGTTGAGCATCATGCGTGGCCTTACTGATACCAGTGAAGGACAAATGATCAAGACATAGAGGGTTTACAAAAAGAGAAACAAGAAAGACTGTTTGCAGGTAAAATCGAAGCGACATGTTTAGGAGAACCACATTGGAAAGGTCAGGATACAGAGCTTTTCGCCGTAGTTATACGGGAAGGCACGAAGACGATAGTCAAGTAGAACAGTACTTATTGCAATACTAAAAAAGATCCCTAGAGTTCAACATGGCGCATACAAATAAGTCTCTAACAGACATTGGGTCCCGATTCCAACACTTTTGCAACCCCCTGTGCCAGAACGTCATGCATAGGATAGGTAGGATGCAATGAGTTTAACCAGAAATACTCGTTGACAGGTATGTAGCAAGATGGATCGCTATAATTTGATGTCGGCGTACCACTGCAGTAATTTGGTTAGCAGGTTAAAGTCAACCGAGTAATGAAGGGAATAGCTTACTTCTCGTACGCGACGCAATAAGCAGTGGTATTGTGGTAGACAGATGTCTGAGGAAAGCTCTTCGGATTATCCAAGACTTTTGTGAATAGGGCATGAGCGTCAACTGTGAAGACATTGACATCCGTGAAGGTTTTCTTTAGGCTTTGGGCAAGTGTCGCAAGACGGTTATTCCAATCGGCAATATCGAGCTTTTCCTGGGCTTGTGCTGCAGCTCCACTGGAAATTGGCAATGGGCTTCTATCCACAGGTGGAACATTCAAGAATGCAAAGTTACGAGCGCCAATGTAGTAGAGCTCATCTACCAGACCGTGATAAACTGCCGTGATTCGTTCATTGAGGTTTGCAGTTTCCGGAGCTCCAAGGAAATACGAATTACCAACATCGTTGATGCCGTCGAAAATAGCAAAAAGGGTATTTCCAGACGACCATGGAGCTATTTCTGGTTTTCCTGCGTAAGTGGGGAAGAACTGATTCTCGATTTGATTGGCAATAGATGAAACTTCTGGTTTATAAGGTGCTACAAGATCGGAGTTGACGGTGGCTCCTCCATACGCCAAATTATACGTTAACACGGTAGATTTGTTGTATTTAACTGTGAGATAATCTACCCAATTTTGACCATTGGAAGAAGTATAGCCTAGCAGAAGTTAGAGCTACTTAGAGGCATATCAAATCGAAAGTCTTCTAACCTGGATATGGAGGATTCCCAAGTGGATTGGTAGGTGTCGGCTGAGTACCATTCGTCTCGAAGCCAGTCTGCGTGTAAGAGTCCCCACTAGTATTATCAGTATGTGTATTCTACATTATTATTTGGTGAGTTTCTCACAAGACGAATGCATATTGGAGTTTGTTCCAACCTGGCCAGTGTGAGGTTGCTGAGCAGTGTTTCTGAGTATCCTGGGCTAATGGTGCTCCTTGAACGGAAGCGAGGAAAGATGCGATAGCAAGCACAGTTGTCAAGCGTAACGAAGCCATCTTTGCAAAACTTGTCAAGAAGCGTACGATTTTGGTATTGAAAGTATGAAGATCTAATTGATGATGTTAAGAGAAGAACAACGTATATCACTTAATTCAAAAGGCCACGGCCTGCCGAACTTTCCGAGAGCAAGAATATAAAAGTAGACATGTTCATAGACTAGAATGGGTAGATATAAAAAAAACTGTGATTGTATCCTTTGAATTGATTCCTTGTAACGCAGCGGGGAACAGTCTACAACTAACCTTTTGTAGAGTATAAATCGTATGAATTGGTTTGTACTCCGAATTGCAGACGGAACATCTCGTTCCGCTGCCGGTTGAAGGCCAAGCTTCTCCACGATGTATTTTGCATGCGGGGAAGGTCTAGCACCCGCCTGCGTCATGAGATAAACTCGCCAATGATAATCTGAATGACAACTTAACCGGTGGGGTTCGAGATAACTCTATTCACCTTGTGAAGGAAATCAAACCTTACTATTCCGGGTGATTGAAGAACGGAAAAATTTGCGATATGCAAGCGGAACTATATAGATCTCCGAAGCTGGTTGATGGATGGATGGCGATTCGAACATGCGCGAACGTTTGAACATTGTCAAAGATTTGAGGCGAGGCGATGTAGAAGCTATCGGATGTTTACAACATGACAACACAATCCTCGATTCTTTGGTTGAATAATCCAGTTCTAAATAAGATTCACAGAGTTTGTACCTCGAAGAATCTCAAGAATATCAGATACAGTGTATTCGTAGGGAAAAAAAACAGTATGAATTTGACCAGTCAATTATCCATTGAAGTCTTTTGAATTAAATCAATTATAACTTAACTATAAATGAAATACATATATTTCCAAATAGATCAAAGGAATTATTAGTTTCTAACTATTTAAATTATATTTGAAGAGAAGGCCTCATCTCAATCAATATTCGAGGGAAACAATCGAGTTCTCAAAAGTGTTATCGAGGTGGTCAAATTCCGACTCGTATTTCTTTTACGAATAGAGAGTGTCTTATCACTCCACCATCGGAACATCCTCGGGTAGAAGCTCATACTTGGATCAAATCATTGAATTGAATGGATTTGATGTTTTGCGAGGTATGGTTTAACCTTGGGTAGTTTGTAAAATGTCGTCCTAGTCAGCTAGCTGATGATAACTGGATGAAATCAACGATGGCACGCTGTAGCAAAAGCCTTTCACGATTGACTCGCTATGAGAAAATGCTATTTGATTTCTGCACGAGAAAGAATCCCCAGTAGTATCGAAAGGGCCCCCTCTAAGATCTCAATTGTGGACTTCCAGAGTATCAGAGGCCTTTGATCAAATTCTTTTGATGTATCAAACGGGGCGATTGACTTCAATCACAGATGGTTCTTATTGATGCAGACGGTGATGGAGGGTGATATTCTCAGATCCACGCAGGATTCTCCCAAGTAGTATTTGAAGTACGTCCAAATCGAAGAAGAGCTAACGTTCGCGTTCTTTCTTTTGTTGAACACTAATAAATAGTGGGATGGGACGGGCCGGATAGAAGTGTTGCCATAAGTGTGACTCTAGTGCTGTAGGAAGGAGGAACTTAGACTATCATACCTAGGTGTGTTTTTGTAATGATGTTTAGGTGCACATATATAATGATTGGTATTTCAGATAGCCAATCGAGTCATGTGATGAGTCATGTGATGATAGTCCAGCGCTGATAAACTTAGCTAGATGCATCTCAATTATTGCTAGAAAAATCTAATCTCAGAGAGACCGGTAGCTAAAATTTGGGCATCACTTCAGGTACCTACCTACTTATATCATTAGATGAATATATGTTCATTTCCCAAATAATTTCCCAAATAATTAAGAACTCATACTCCATATGCTTTGTAACACATACGTACCTGGTATTTTTGATATCATGTCAGATATATCATACGTATACGAAGTATTACATTTTACATGGTAATTACTCGGTATCGATACTCGGGCATAAGATTTAAAAGTAATTAATCTGATCGCCATCTACGTCACCTGGCCCTAGAATCTTTTCCCACAAGGGACGGTAAGGAAACCCTTGGGTAAAGTCCTGTGCCTTGTGGAACCCATTCACGGATGATACCTGGGAAGGAAGATAGTAGTGGGGGATATTCTTTGGTCACTGCCGGCGAACAATCAAAATGAGAATGAAAATAAAGATAAAAATAAAAATTCAATGCAAAGGGGAAGAGAGAGTATATAGGAGTATTATGATATATACCTACCGAGTAGTATCTATCTAGTGTATATATATATATATATATCTCTCTCTAGGTTTATACTTGATATATCGTACTCGAGGTATAATCAAATCAGATGTTGAAGAGACCAGAAAGGCCACCAATACTGCCTAGGTATACAATTCGATACTGTTCCAGACAATGAATATTTATTACCTATATATCGAGGTATACATACATCATACATACATACATACATACTTGACCACTATAAATCAATAGATCAAACGCAAGACAACGAAGCATACCTACCTATACAGTTACTCGGGGGAAGTTTATGCTCCATCAACATACATACACCTACTAGGGCTAGGTAGGTAGAGAGAGAATCTTTCTATCCATTCAGAACCCTTTCACGTGTAATGATCTCCTTGGGCAGCAAAGGTGCATCGGTACATACCAGATATCATCAACCCAATGATATTGCTTCTTGATACGAAGTGAACAAACCATGAGTGAATCCTTGAATCCTTGAAGTTACAAAAATCCTTGAATCCTTGAATATTTTCGTCACTTTAACCTGTTTGTGTTAACTTTGCATCGCTTTGCACGCTTTTGCTCATAACCTTTCAATTCCAACCTCCAAATTCTCCCCAAAAAGTCAAAATTCAGAATCCCACATCCTCGAAAGAATTATCCACCGTCTCCTTTTTTCCCTAAAAAGAACTCTAATCATAAGTTCTCGAACCTCAACATAATAATTATATTCCAACCTCCTTATTTTCATATCGTGAAAATTTTATACCTCTCATCTCCGGATACCAACGTCTTTTGGTTTGATTGTGATTGATACTTGTTGGTTGGGTTTACCATACACCCACCACGTTTTTGATCACTTAAGCGGGGTACGAGTTCACCATCGCAACCAACTGAGTCGTTTCGCATAAGACATCCCTCAGCTGAACAACAACTTCTCGAACTCTTCAACCTTTCAACAATCTAAATCCATTTCTCACGCCATTCATTTTGATTTTTTCGAACTTAAATTCGAGAAATCATGTCTAGAATGGGTGATCCTTATCGAAATTCCTCGGAAACCCTAAGCAGCCGTGGCGGTGGGGGGAACCGTTGGGACAGTGAGCGGTTCGCCTCGGAGCGCGACCGAGTCCGTTTCGCACCCGATCGAGAAGAACGAGATTCCCGATTTCTCAGAGCTACAGGTGGCCATACACGAGAACGATCTTATGATGATGTTTACGAACGTCGAGGTCCACGAGGATACGAAGAGGAGCGAGAACATTACGACGAACGAGATTATTACGATTCACCCAGGCTTCAACGTGAGCCAGAACCAGGACGACAAAGATCTACAACTATTACATTGGAAAGAGAGCGAGAGAGGGAAAGGGATGAATCTCCACCACCACCTCGAAGAGCTGGTGGCAGACCCGCATTTTTGAGAAGACAGAGTTCTCTTGATACATTTGACCGCAAGCCGCTGGTTAGGTATGAGAGAGAAGCCGAGAGGTTGAGGGATGAATATGTTCCACCTGCCAGACGCCCAGATGTTAGGCCACCACCTTTGACACCTGTTCCACTACCAAGAGCTAGAGGACTGCCCCCACCTAGAAGATATGCCGAGAGAGATTACGATGAAATCAAGGTCGCAGAACCCGACTTCTATGGTGATGAAGACTTCAGAGCTTATCCCGAAAGAATTAGAGAAAGAGAAATCGTCAGACGAAGGAGAAGAAGTCACGAGAGAAGAGGCAGCCATGAAAGAAGAAGCCACAGAAGTCATAGCAAGGAGAGTCGTTCGACTGCCACAAGAAGCGTTAGAAGCGAGAGTGTTAGCTCATCTGATAGTGGTACTACGATATCAGTAAGAAGTGAGTTCCCTAAGAAGGGAAAGACAAGAATGCCAGCTAGGTTGGTCAGCAAGAAAGCTATCATTGATTTGGATTATCCTTTCGAAGAAGAGGTCAGTCATTTTAAATATTAATCCACTAGTCAAATCGTGTTGACATATATAGGGTGACACAATCATCATTCAAAAGGCACTTGGGAGAGAAAATATCGATGAGGTTATCAAGTTGAGTGAGGAATATAAAGCAGTTGAGAGTAAGTATCTATCTTTCATTTACTCTTCATCACCGCATCAAAATGCCCCCTAACCCCATGCTTCCAAAGAAGTCAAAGTCAAAGAGACAACTCTAACAACATACCTCATTGCTCCAGAACTCGAAATGTCAGGTGGTCGATCAGAAGCTGGAACTGTGATCGAAGAACGTACAGAGGTCTTCACTATTCCACCACCTCCACCACCAGTAGTACATCATGCACCTCCGCCTCCTCCATCAGTTGTCCACCACGTCCCCCCGCCTCCTCCAGCGGTTGTACACCATGCTCCTCCACCTCCTCCATCCGTACACTATCCTCCTCCCCCGCCAGAGTCAGTTCACTATCCGCCCCCTCCGCCAGAGTCAGTTCACTATGCACATCCACCTCCAACTCCAGCTCAATGGGCACCACCTCCCGCATCAGTTGTATATGCGCCACCACCTCAACCAGTCATATATGCACCACCACCGCCACCTCAACAGCATGTTGAGATCCATGAATCCACTAAGATCGTCGAACGTTCTCCATCTCCAGCACGAAGCACATACTCTCATCATAGTCACCATAGTCACCATACTCACCACCATAATGACCCCGTCATATTGGAAGGACGCCCTAGATCGCAAGACGAAGAGAGCGTCTTTTACGAAAAGCGGGAAATTATTGAACGCACAGAGCCTATCGGTGCAATGACTTTATCACACTCTCATAGTCATCGTAAGGACGAACGCTCGATTCGAGCTGAGATCAAAGCCCTCGAGGCCGAGAAGGAAGCCCTCAAAGCGGATCGACGGGCTAACCGAGAGTTGCGCCGCGCGGAGCGTCTTCGTCGTTCAGGAGCCCGACATAGCGACAGCCAGTTGGTACTTTATGAAGAGGAAATCCATGATGGCAGAGATGTGACCGTTGTGAGAAGGGAAAGAATTGTGGAGCCTGAGGGAGGTGTTAGGATCGAAAAGGACCGAAAAGGTAGGATGAGCATCAGTGTTCCTAAACATGCCTATCGTTAGGTGTCTTGCCTGAATGAGGTGGGTCACTTGAGATCGGAATAGGTGGTTTTTGTGAATGAGAGCTAACCCACTTATTCTTCACAGCTCCTCCACCAAAATTGGTTAGAGCCATGTTGGCTACCCTGACTTAATTTCTACCCTTTTGACAATAAATACCTTTGCTTTATATCACGCATTTCGAGCGTTTATTGAGTCGAGATAGATTAATGAATGGCGTTGACACATAGTATCTTATGGTTGGTTGGACGGAGCTCGTTAATTTCATGCAGGCAGAAATTGTACTTTTTCTTAATTTACTTTTTGAACTCTTTTCACGGCATGCCTATCTAGACTATATCTGACATGGAGAGGGATTCATGGGAGGGATATCGGATATGGAAATGGTTCATATGATGATGATATTTACAGCTGCGATTTTACGTTTTATTGCTCTTCGTCTTCTGCTTTTTTAGTTGGAAGATACATTAGTTAGGATACCTACCGATACGTACAGCTTTTTCACTTTCTTCCTCTCTTCTCTTTCTCTTGCTCTTTTTCTTTTGGTGCTGAATACGTACGCATTTTGCACGTTTTAATGAAGTTACGAAATACTTTTTGTTTCTTTCGTTGGTAATTTGGTTTGGTAATGGGCGGGTGGGTGGGTGGATAGAT
>PQXN01000383.1:0-28062 GCA_004786275.1 Botryotinia convoluta
GGGGGGGGTGGATGTAGATAGATAGATATAAGCACCCGAGTATACGTAAATAATTGGGGTTTATTCTTAGGGGAATGAATAGTAGGAGGTAGATAGGGAATGAATAAAGAGAATGGAAAAGTATACTTGAGGAAAGAGAGGGGTTTTTTTCAATCATTCATATCATACATTCATTTATTCATTACACATTCAATAGATTCAACAAACATAACCTAACCTAACATAATATAACATAACCCTAACATAATACAAAAACCATAAATGCCGAAATACATTCATTAATCATTATAAGATCAAGATCTTACTTATTCTTATTCTTATTTAGTCTTGGGATATGAACTACAAATTCCGACTCCATCTATCGACTCTACCATATCAAGCAACGATAGATACATTTACGATAATTCATATCTCACGGACAGACGACGGAGATGTATACTAGGTATGTACTAGGTATGTATTGTAAGAAGCGAATAGAATTGAATTGAATAGAATTGAATTGAATAGAATTGAATAGATATGCATCATACATAGCTAGATAATTAAAAATTGAATACCTCCCCCCCCTCCCCCCCCAAAAAGAGAGAATTTCAAGTTAATTGTTCTGCGACTTTTTGACTATCGACTGTAGGAGTAGTCTAGTCAAGAAGAAAGAAATGAAGAAAAAGAAAAAAGAAGTAAAGAAGAAAGGAAGAAACTAGCTAGCTATTCATCATCCTGATCAAGAAAGAAAGAAAGCAAATCCCCTCAAGCGAAAACTTCATTCACAAATCCATCAATCCATCCATCAATCCATCACCAAACCAGCTCAAGAAGCGAAAGAATAAAGTATCATTCGATCAATCAATCATTACCCACCACCATCCACCATCCATCGTCCATCATAACATCTCAATCATAATATGAATCCACCCCCATCATAAAAAAAAACCATCTCATCTCATCCCACCATAAAATCATCACCCATTCCGTTGAATTCCGTCTCCATACATCATCATCAAGATTAAATTCCCACAATACTCCTGACCAACATCTTCGCCGCATCGGAATTTCCGCCCAAATTACTCTGATCATCTTCTGCTGGATAGAAGAAAGCCGCGACGGCGATAATCACATAAGCAGCGCAAAGAAGTGCACCTTCGAGGTAATTGGATCGACCATCGAGAACCAAGAAATTGACAATAAAGGCCGAGACGAAGAGACAGACCGTTTCGAAGAGCGTAAAGTATAATGTCATTTCTCTGGACATACACCAGCCGAGAAGAACGATGAAGGGAGTGACGAAGAGAGCTATCATGATGAGTTAGTTCAAATTGTATTAAACATTGTAATTGGAAAACATACCGATTTGAATAGAAGAACCAACGGCTACACCGATTGCCAAATCCATTTTATTTTTACTAGCTACCGTAACAGCTGTAACGTGCTCGGCAGCATTACCAACAATAGGTAAGATAATGAGACCAATAAAAGCCTCACTCAAACCAGAATTACCTTCAACGACAGCATTGATACTATCAACCATGAATTCGGCACAACAGGCTACAAGACCAGTAGAAAGAAGAAGCAAAACGACGGCTGTAGTACGAGAGATATTTTCGTCCTCATCATCCATGGGAACCTTGTTGACTGCAACAGCTGTGCTGTTAATGCGAATAGGTGCAAGATTTGATGGGGTGGGGTTAGCTGGATTTGATACGGTTTGATTGAGACGATCAGGCAAAGAATTCGTGCGGCGAATTCCCATACGAACGCGAGGAATGTTTCCAGGGGGTGGAGTACCAGTAGGTGCAGGGTTGGTAAAGACATTTTGAGAAAATGTTTTCGGAATTTGAGGTCGAATGCCAGAGGTTATTCCGCGAAGAGTAAATGGTCGTTTTTGAGCGTTATCTTGTTGATTTTCAGGATTTTCCATAATGGCAAAATCAACACGTCGTGGATCGGAATCATTCGGTACCACTTCAGCAGATTTCTCATTGAAAACTTCAGGTACAACACCTTCTTTGATGGTTTCTTGATGTCTGAGAGCTCTCTTGCGAGCTTTCTGTTCCTTTTTCTGTTGCTTGCGTTCTCTCTTATGTTCCTTTTTGGTCATAACATAATTTGTAAATGAACCAGTGCGACTTCTTCTAGGACGTTCATCATCACCATCCTCTGCAAAGTCAATAGCGCCTGTACGATGATCATCACCAGCGGACCCACTACCTTCAGCTGCATGATTGAGACTGCTGTTACCAAAAGATGGTGTACGAAGAGCCTCAACTTCAACAGTATCTTTCGATGCTGAGCTTGACTTACGACGTCTACCACCTCTGATGAGTCTTTTTACACATTTGGCAGTAGTATTGGAACCGCTGGAGCCATCAGAGTCAGAGCTGGAGGAGGATGAATCATCAGATGATGAGTCCATCCAAGCTGCAACCGGTCCAGGAGCTAATTCCTCATCAATAATATGCTGAGGAGTACTTTCATACATATATGCGTGGGACTTCAACTGAAACAAGAGGTACATGGCATAAACCAAAAGGAGAACCTGGAAGAAGTTAGTATAACGAGGTCTCACAAACATAATGATTGAGAACTTACGACACTAGTGCCACGACTAACTTGCAAAACTTTGGTGTTAGCCTTATCTGCAGCAGTTGCAGTATTGAACGATGCGTGGAAAGCAGTCTATATTCGTCAGTTACTAGTTTACGCCAAAGGAAGAAAAATTCATACCGGAAGCAATAAACTCATGACGCTCAAACTTAGAAGACAAGCACTCATTTGTGTGACAGTACTATTATAGATCTATAAAATATCAGCACTGCTCACAACTTTTTGATGAAGAATCAATTACCTGTTCACGGAAGCGAAGTCCACCAACCAAAAAACACATTCCTAGAATCAAGAGTAGATTTGCAAGAATCGAACCGAGCAAGGAGGCTTGGACGATACGGATTTCATTCTGTAAAAAGTTAGAATAATTCGCACTGGAGAGGGGAAATTTACAAACCTTTTGCAATGCAATGCTATAGGGTTAAAGATAAACAGGTGAGCATATGTTTTGAACGAATATTTCACGAGGGACTTGCATGAGACAAAAGGAAATGGAAAGGGTATAATGATATGGGACGCGATTGATATGATAATGCCTTTAAGAGGGCTTCTCGCACTTTCTTGTCTTGATCTCTCACGAGGTAGACATACATACTATTGAAATTGTTAGCTTGATTCTATATTCAAATGGAGGTGTAGAGGGAAACTTACAAAATGATAAGCTCAACAGCATTACCAAAAGTAACATTCATCAAAGCACCAATAGTATCACCCATCCTTTTAGCCACACTTTCAGTAGCATGACTGAGTAAACCTGCCAAAGGTATAATAGCAATAGCATTCATCGCAAAGATGATACCTGGACTGAGCCCAATCGCATAGGCGATGATCCCAACCGGTACAAATACCAATAAAATATTGATCACACTTGAAAGTATAATATGTTTGCCGGTAAGCCAAAATCGAATGGCAACATTTTTCTTCTTAGGTTTCTCGGATTCGTTCGATTCTATGATATTCCCCTCTCCATCAACTTGCGGAGGTGGAGCTGGTGGCGGATGGACGTTGGATGTATTGTCTGCCACATTGTTTCTTGTGGGATTTGAACGTTGGTTCTTGAGGCCATTATGATTTGCATTATTTCTTGGGATATTGGTTGCATTGTTAAGAACGGAGGTAGCAGTGTTGTTGTTATTCTGCGCGTTGGTAGTAGGAGGATTGCTCAAGGGAAGAGTTGGTCCACTCAGATCTGACGAGGTCGTAGGGTTGCCATGTGCCTTGGATTTATCCCAAAAGCTCACACGATCTAGAAATGACGGCGAATTAGACGAAGTTTCCTTCATCGATGTAGAATCAGATGAATAGAATTTGAGGATTAATTTGTTTATCTGAGAGACAAACTTTGAGATGGTTGGTTGAGTTGAAGAAAAGTACAAAGATGAATTCGCTATCAAATTAGGGAAATGGAGTTAAGAGAGGTGTAGGTACGTGTTTTATTTGAAGAGAGAAAAACACGGAAGAGCAAAAAACAAAAGATGTTTTGATGATGACTGATATTAAAAAAAGGATGAGGACGTTTGTTAATATACCCGTAGGTGTAACTAACGTTGTTTATAACAAAAGGGTAATAATGACTGGGAAAGATTGGGATACGGTGAAAGTCACTCCCTCTCCCTGTAAGTTGATAAGGCGAAGATTTCCAGGGATTATTCAAGGTTTGCTGTTTGCCAAGGCTGAACTTTCCAAGTAGTGGATTTGCCAAGTAGCGGAGAAATATCTTGGTAGAAAAGAATATGATTGGATGTAATTCGATTTTAATTGTATATTCTCTATTGTATGATTGGATGAGATGGGAATCTTTGAGGGTTTGCTTGATTTGTGTGTGAATTATGGGAATAAATAGATGTGGCGCAGTAATTTGATATTGATGATGTTGAAGTTGAAGTGATGGATTTGATTTTATTGTATGTGCTGTGTTGTGCCTCATGATACCTAGCAGTGAAGTGCTTCAATTCGCAAAAGTGGGAAGAAAGACTTGCATTATTCAAGTATGTGCTTTGTAAGGATCTCTTCCCATATCATAATCAATCATATATTTGTATCACTCGATCAATTACTCTATTGAGTATCCCAAATGTTTACTCAACGCCGATTAGTTCAAACGAAGATCTTTCGTTACTCAAACCTTCATCATCGATTATCCAACTACCACTCAACCACTCAGACTTCTCCTGATTCATATATCCTCCTATCTTATCTCTAGAGTGACCACTCATTGTAATCTTCTATCTCTTTCCCCATACTTGGATGAAAGCTTGCTTGGTTTGATGTCACTATGATGCAGTGTGTACCTAGGTACTGCCTTATGATGATGTTCGAGACACATAGATATACATGGAATAAGAAATCAATAGGAGATCACTTGACAATATAAAGAAATAGGAAAAGAGACAATAAAAAACCAATCAATACATACTTTGTCGATTCTCCTTATTCATACTTTGATGATCCACGATTCGTCCTCGGTTCTCTTCCCGAAGACTTTAATAGTAGTACTACAATTAACCTTCCGGACTGATACAAGCGGTTGATCCGTTCATTGCCTTTCGAGTGACTAACTGCCGGCAGTTAAGTTACGCACGTAGATCAGGTACAGGTACTTGAATCACGAGGGGAAAGGATTTGATATCTGATTAGAAGTAGAAAGTAGAAAGTAGAAACACAATGTAGAGCAAACTATGATCGATGAGATATTTTCATATGTGATGGATTACGATTGATACTCGTCTTTATTAACCAGTAACTTATAAAGACATAAGAATCCAATCTTTCTTATCTATCCATCAAGGTTAATCATAACTCACCATCATCAAAACCCCAGGCAACTCTCTCTCTCACCTCATCAATCTCATCTCTACCCAGGAAAGCACATATAAGATTCATACCTGCCCATTTGAAAGCAAGCATATGCATATGAACCATTTCTGAAGCCCAGTCCTTCCCCCACGCCAAGTCATGTCAAAATCAGACATCTCCAAAGCATAGACGAATATGCTCGTTGCCAAGTATCAATGTAGTCCATGTTCCATACACTTCAAATATGATACATCACTTAACGTCCTTCCAAATCCGGCATGCTCAAAGTTCAGAATCACATCTCAGAATAACCATACTAATCAATCATCCCCCATCTTTCCATAAACCACATCCCTCTATCTAAAGAACCCTTCCATCAAAATTCCATCCTCCAATCCACTATCTCATCTCACCTCATCACAAAAAACCCAGCATCAAAAAGATCAGCGCTTGCGTACATCCCCCCATCCATCCATCCGTCCATCCAGACTTCCCACCAGCGAAACGCTAATGTACGAATTGATCACATTAAACACCTAGGCCATTTCCGCCACAACTCAGCACAGCCACATACGTAAGCTAGCGTCACAGACAATTAGTCATTCCGCACCTAGGTATCCATCCATAGAACATTCCAAGAAAAACCAGAACCAACCAATAAAACAGGGCTGAATCCGTTATTACCTCGGGATTTTTTATTTTTTGGTCGTGCCTGATGTGGCTGGTGTGGGTGATGGTGCCCCTATTATCTAATTTCTCTGATCAGTTTATTTATCTTAGATATCCTAGATACTTAGGTACGCATGTAGTATTTCATCATAGTGATTCATCAATGAATACTAGTATTCGTGAGTAATGATCAAGAAATTTGGAATACTACATGACGCGTCTTCTAAGTAGGTATCTAACATCGTAACATGCTGACCTCGGCGGTTTGAGCACCTGACAATATCCGATAATCCGAGCTATTCGGTCCCGCTCCTTGTAGGCTTACCGCTCGCTGCTCGTGGTACGATTGTATACTAGGTAGTAGGTAGGTAGGTATTCATGGTCTAGATCCTTTGATATACCTAATAGGAGATGTGGTTATTATAATATGTAATACAAGAATATTTTTCAGTTTCTATAAGTTGAAATGGAATGGAAGGATAATATGGTGTTGTATTGAGGAGTATGTCTTCAGAAATAAGTATAAACACGGAGGGAAGGAGGATTCGATCTTACAACTTGATATAGTTGTAATGCGACGATTAACCTAAACTTTAAGATTCCTCAACCCCTTTTCCAAGATCATTCCCATCCCCAAACCAAGTGCAAAAGAGTACAATTACCCAGTAAACATCCTCCAATCCAATCCAAACAATCATCCAATCAAAAAATCCCCCTCTACACTCCCTCCCTCTCCCTCTCCATCACAGATCCTCAAATTCCTTCTCCCTTCTCCCACCTTCCAGCTTAAAACTCCCAAGCTTGCAAGTGTGAAATATCACTATAAACGGAAACTCTAAACAAATCACTTCGAAATTACCTTGTAGTACTTAGTATTCATCGCATATAGTAGGTAGGTAGGTATACTTCCAATATTCAAAATGACCACAGCCCATGTTTGTTTATATACGAACGAACATCCACAATCTTGGAGTAAATGTATAAAGCAATGAGGGGATGCGATGGGATGCGATGTCCAGGCAGTCTGGGGAATGATCTTCTTTTTTTTTCTTTTTGTCTTGTGAATTTTCGTTTATTAATGTCTAGGAGTATTGTATTGTATTGGGGATGAATATGTTTACCACAGTGACAGTGTGGTTAGTGATTATACTCTTGGTCTTCTGGTTTCATAAGAACAGCCAGACGGATCTTGTGCTTTTTATCTTTCTGGTGTCAAGCTGTTTTCGAATCTCTCTTTTCGTCGTTCAGAAAGTCACTTTATAATAGGAAACGAAGCCACTATGACATTTTCACACGCATGCAAGATATACATCACATCAAAACATGCAATACAACATTTTGCAATCGAAACATCTTTCATTGATCAACATCTATCTATATACAAGAAAAAAATTTAAACTCTCTCTTCCATCTATCATCTACCTCTATCCACATCTCTAAATATCCAAAAACACATCTACGACTCTGCTCAAACAACACTTAAACATCACAAGTATCGTCATCCTCTTCTGGGGCAGCAGAAGTAGCCACGGCAGCGGCACTGGAAGTGCTGCTTGCCTTGGTGACAGTAGCCAAAGTAGTTGGGAGAGCGGCAAAAGTGGTGGTTTGGACGGCGCTGGAAACAGCGGCTGAGGTAGCAATGGCAGCAACGGAGCTAACGGATGAAGCGACAACAGAGCTGGATGCTACGACTGCGACGGAAGAAGATGAAGCGACAACAGCGGAAGAAGCTGCGACGGCGGAAGAAGCGACTGCGGAAGAGGCAGATCCGGATCCAGATGCGGAACCGACGGTGAAATCAACGCAAGACTCGTAGGTTTGGTCGATGGAAGCTGCATCCCACCAATGCTGGACAACACATCCACCAGGGGTAGCACAGATGCTTGGGAGATCATCCGGGATAGTAATGCTGAAGCTAGTTTCATTGGATGTGACACCGGTGGCGGTGCTCGCGAAAACATCATAGTACAACAATTGTTTGATGACGGTGTTAGCGGCAGTGTCGATAATCGACACGTTGGCGGTACCGGTGTGAGGAGCCGCAACATTGAAAGTGAAAGGAACGACTTGGCCTGCAGTCCAGCTTTGCACGAGATCAGTGTTGTCGGCATATTTGTAACCCTTGCATTGCCAGATGTTGCATGCCGCGGCGTCGTAGTCGCTTTGACTGACGGCAACTTGGAGCATGCCTTGGATGTTTCCGTTGGGGTCGGAAGCTTGGTTTACCTCGACTTGTTGTCCGCATGCGGATGCCATGGCGGCACCGGGGTTACGGGGAGTTGGGGTGAGGATACGACCGTGGGCGGAGACGGAGGTGATGAGGCCAGCGGCCATGAGGATTGCGGATGTGTATTGCATTTTGAAAAAGATTTTGTTTATCGTCGAGATAATAAATTTCTTGATTGGGAGAGGATTTGAAGTTTGAGATATGAATCGATGAAGATGAATGGAGCGAAATCTACCAGAACTAGCTGGATGAATGAATGTATAAAATTTGATTTGAATGAATGTGAGAGGCGACTTTGCACCAAAAAAGAATGTATTTGCGATAGAAGATTTGAACGAGAAAAGACGTGTTGAAGAAACAAGAGAGTAAAACTTCCTTCTTTCTATCGGAAAGAAAACCTACTTATATGAAATCCTCCCCTCCCATTGCCAAACCCCAAAACAATCAATGCAAGCCATCTAAATTTCGTTTATTAAAAAGAGGAGTGGACAGAGGACCATCACCACATGTGTTCAACTCAATACAGCGTAGACTCATTGACTCAATCCTGTTCATCTCAAAACTCCTGCAATAAACCACTATTAGGACAGAAACCAAACCCAAAAAGATGATAGGTCTGGATGCAGATATATTAATCTTCACTTCCGAATGCCTCTCCATCCATGCAGTATCCAATCTTTGTAGTCGCAACACCCCCGTCACCCGAACGATGACTGGGGCTCTATCATCAAAACGAACTACGAGATCCGGATAGAGTGCCTAAAGTTAAACCAAAGCGTCACGCCAAGTTTTGAACTATTAACGGCGTGTATGCGAAAACAAACAAATCAATAAAAAGCAATACTTTCATAGGAGAAAACGAAAGAAAACATTCAGGAGTCCCCTCCATTGAAATTGAGGAACCGCTAATTAATATACTTCAAACTTCGAACCCAAGTTCATTCGGATGAGTTTCCCCATTCATTATATACGTTGGATGGAATTGTGGAGTAATGTGTATGCGATTGGTAGGTTGATACTAGGATAATCGGTACAGACGCCGATGGGATAAAACAAGACAGGGGACATTGAAGTTTTAGATGAGATGAGATGAGATGAGATAATGAATATTTTTTTGGATTCTACTAAAAAGCTTGATTATATTGATATGAATTTGTATGTGAATTAATGTGTGACTTGTTGGTGTCATTCGAAGAAGGTAAACAATTTAAAGTCATGACCTTATATTTCTTTTGCTATCATATCGCACGGATCTCAAATCAAAACTTCATGCTCGTTCGATATTGGCAGATATTGATACATTACGTCATTCTTCAATCTATACTTTATACTTTTGAAACGACTACTTTATACTATGTATGCAATATAGTATAAAGCTTATTAGAAGCTCAGAAACTATATCAGTAAGGAGAACTTTCACTAGCTATCAGCTATATTATATATCATGTTAGCATACTTCGCATGTTTCTGTCTAAGTTTATCCTGCATCGTGAATCTACCTCTACAAATTTCTTACTCGTTTTCTCACTAATGATGATTCACAACTTCGCTGGTCTATTCCAATCTAGTCCATTATTATAGATGGATTCTTGATTCTGATATACTGCAATCTCCATACGGTAATTGTATATTTCATGCTCAACCTTTCGGACTGTTGGCCATACAGACAAGCTACTCTCTCTGTACTTTAATCTTCATAGGTATTTTAGATAAATGCAATCCAGTTTACAATTACCACGTACTTCAAATCATATTCCGTCAAAACAATACCTTTGCGACTTTCTGTCAAATCCAGACCCATGATATAAATTCAGAAACCACACACAAATGCTCCCAGTGTTCACATCTTACTCGGCATCCTCATTCCTCCATCTAATCTCAAAACTACTCCGTTCAACATCACATTCTCAATACTTTGTCTCACCAATTGTGCAAATTCGTGGGGTTTGCCTGGTCGTACTGTATGGTTTCTTATGATTAACTCGTTTATCCTAATTTTGATATCGGGGGAAACATAGATGTATGGGACACAACATTTGAGAGGGGGATATTTCGGGTATAGGGAAATGAGAAGAAAAACTTACGTGGAAACTCCATAACTCTAGTCAAACTCGCTCGCACTTTATCACTCATCATAGCCGTCATTCTTGAATCAAAAAGACTGGGTGCTATGGTTACGACGCGAATACCATGTTTTGCGACATCACGGGTTAAGGGGAGGGTTAAGGAGACTATCGCGCCCTTTGAAGCAGAGTAGGCGACTATTTGTCTGTCAGCATCTTGAGCCTCTCTTAAATTAAGAACGATATGAGAAATGGGAGAACAGGATGAAGGGAGAAGTACCTTGACCAGGCTGGCCATCAAAGGCAGCAGATGAAGCAACCATGATGATAACACCACGCTCACCATCTTCATTCACAGGAGTGGAACGAGCCATTTGGGGAAGACATTGACGAATCAAATCGATAGTTCCGCGGACGTTGACGTTCATTACGAAATCAAAGTCGGAGAGAGAGAAGGGATTGAGGTTACGGTCGAGGATCTGAGGTTGGGGAGGTTAGCGTGTTAGTAAACCTGCAATCCGGGTAAAAGGGGACCACAATGGAGAGGTTTGGGGAAGGAAAATATTTAAAGGGGATGTTAAGGGAAAGTCTTAGGAATCTTCGCTGGGAGGTTACGTATGGCGCACGCAAGAGCGTTATGAGAAACTAGCATAACGGGAGAAGTATAGAGCCAACGATACTTCAACGGCACTTGTATTTCGATAGAACATTGTTTTAAAAACAAAAGATTGAAAACATACCTTAGCAGGAGTAGCTACACCAGCAGCTGCGATAACTCCACCAACCTCCTTTCCAGTTTCTTTCACCCATTCCAAAGCACCTTTAACAGCATTGGTAATACTATCTGTTTCCAATACATCTGTTTGAAAGAACTTAATCTTTCCACCTCCTACTTCTTTAACCAACTCTTCAGCCAACTCTTCATTCATATCTAGAACAGCTGCATATCCTCCAGCTTGGCAGATATCAACAACACATGCTCGGCCTAAGCCTGAAGCTCTAGATGTCTTGTCAATAATGTTTGATTCATTCATGGTTACATGGTTTCACTTACCCGCCTGATACAATGAATGTTCTACCTTCAATCTTCATTTTGATAATATTTGAATAATATATATTAGAGAAAGTTTCTGAACATTCACGAAACCATTCTTCTTCCTCACTCATCACATGCCTCGGCTTATCAAATCCCTCTAATCTATATAAAGCCAATCCAACTAGTCTAGCGTCGGGAAATGATTGGCTCAACACCGATGCGATAAGACTTGCGACAACTTTGATGTCACGTCCTATTGCATCAAAGAAATTCCAAATTATAAAAATATTAAACAACTTCCAAAAAATCTCGACCTTCTGTGCTTTGAACAACAAAAAATTGAACCCGTTATCGTACTCCCACCCATAGGCGAAGATGGTACGACCAAGGCGTTCATCCGCCGCAAGTGATGAGAGTGCCAGTACTACCAGAGATCAGGTTTGTTTTCCATGCCTTCGTTGCTAAACCAACATGAAGATATACCAAGTTTGAGACAAAATGAAAGACATTGCATACCAATACTAATGGACTTTCAGGAATTAGGTAGTATGTACGATTATTTGGCTAAGATTATACTCTTAGGACCAAGTGGAAGCGGCAAGTATGTTACAATTTCTATTTGTTTATGATGAGTGGGATGTTTATGGTTGGATTGATATGATTATGATATTGATGTCACACAGATCATGTCTATTACATCGCTTTGTCAAAAACGAATGGAGGATCTTGTCATCCCAAACTATCGGCGTGGAATTCGCAAGCAAGATTATAAGAGTGGGTAGTGGCTCTCGACGGAAGCGCATTAAACTCCAGGTATTCCCATATCCCTTCTCTTCTTGCTGCCCCCTCCAAGCTAAGAGCTAATCATACAAAAGCTATGGGATACAGCAGGAACAGAACGATTCCGCTCTGTATCACGCTCTTACTACCGTGGCGCCGCTGGCGCAGTTCTATGTTACGATATAACGAACCACAATTCCTTTATCGGACTCCCTACCTTTCTTAATGATGCGCGAGCACTTGCTTCTCCAAATCTTACACTATTACTTGTGGGCAACAAGACGGATCTCGCGGATTCAAATGCAGATTTAATAGATACATCTGTGCCGCCCGCAACACCATCTAGTATTAATAGCAAGAATTCCTCGTTTCCTTTTTCGGCGGGCGGATCTGTGAATTCAACTTCGGGATATTCAGGGATAGGATCACAATTAAAAGCGAGTGTAGCGCCGGATGGAAGAGAGGTTAGTGCGGAAGAAGCATCTAGATGGGCTAGTTCTGCAAATATACCGGTTTCGGTTGAGGTTTCTGCGTTATCGGGTGATAATGTTGAGGAGGTTTTTAATAGATTGGCGAGGATGATATTGACGAAGATTGAGTTGGGAGAAATTGATCCCGATGATCCAATGAGTGGAATACAGTATGGGGATGGAGGAAGATGGGATACAAATGCTAGTGATGGAGCCAGTGTGAAGAGTGGAATGACGATTGAAGATGGGATTACGAGGAGGAGGAGGAAGGGGAAGAGGGGGCAGAATTGGGGACTTGGGGGAATGAGGGAGTGGGAGGAGGTTTTTACGCTGACAGGTCAGAGAAGAAGAAGAGGTGGTTGTTGTTGATGAAGGGGAAGCGAAGAGATCTTTTGGGATTGTTATAATCGAAAAGTTCTCTTTGATGATTGGAGCCGAGCTCCTCTTGTGCTCTGCGTCGAATTAAAGCCAGAGCTAGTGGATACTATTATTAATTTTAATGATAATGAATACATGTTTTTTAGTCTATTCCTCAAGTGGCTGATTCTGATGCAGTCGTGAGTGGTAGATGACCAGTGATTTGGGAAGGATAAGTATATGGTTTATCTTTCTCAGCCAGGCATCATACAGCAAGACGCTGTCTATATTAATGAAGGGGGGAGATTGCATACAGAGTGTACACGTCACATATGAAGGAATCTAGAAGTTTACTCTTCACTGGGGTTCCTTTCTAAATCTCCGTTCGTTTCTTTTCTCCATTACCATTTCTCCTCTAACCATCTCCAACTTTCTCCACCACGTCTTCTCGAGACTACCACTTCGTTCAGTTACCATTCCATCTAAGCCTCAACCCTATTCGAATCATGAAAGTCTCGATCCCCATCTCCGTCTTCCAGATACTACGAACCGAACAACAACCTCTCTACAACCGACAAACCATTGCACGTCTTCCCTCAATGGCTAAAAATCAATACATCCCTTTCGAAACACAGAAAGTTGTTTCCAAACTATCAGGCAACTGATCTATCAACATTTAAACTCTATATACTCAATCCCCAACCCACAATCCAACCCTCTCTCATAGTCTCAAATTTCTTGTTGCACATCTCTTTTTCGAAATCTAAAAATACTCTCACAAACCATAGTATTTCTAGACTCTAGGCAGGAATCCAAACCCCAAAAACCAAAAGCCGGCCTTCGACCTCACAAGAAAGAAAAAGAAAGCCTTGCAAAGCCATCGGTCCCCGTGATCCCCGGACTCAAAAATCGACCCGACCTTCTGCTACCTACCTAGTACCTGCTAGACAGCAGCGAAATTGGAGATTTTTTTGAATGTTGCATATCTCTTTCTGCGATTCTAAAAATATTACATGTATATCTACATGCATGTATGTATGTAGAATTTCCTGTCTTTGAACACAATCCTATAATGAGGCGCTGTATTTTACCTCACCTGTATATTAGCATTGTTGCTCATTCCTTGATTGATATCCTATTTACTTTCTTCCTTAGTGAGATTTAATATAGATAGATAGATAAATAAATACATATGTTGCACATCTCCCCTCCCGATCTAAAAATAAGCGTAAATATAAAAATTGTAGCATTTCCTCCCCTCTCCTCCCTCTCCCCAGTTACCTAGAGTAAAATATAAAATTAGTTACCTGGCACCTGGCATCTACCTACCTGCCTACCTGTAAATAAACATACGATACACTGATATAAATCTCAACGACCGTTTAGGCGTGCGGTGCGGTTCCTGCTAGGCATTCTTTTGTTTTTATGGCGGATATATGGAGTTCCTAGGTACGTACAGTGAGTGCACAGTGCAACCGATTTCGCCTATTGAGCGGGGTGGAATAATGTGGTGCCTACTAGGTAGGTTGGGAATTTTTGAAGGAAGCGAAAATGGGAGGAGGGGTTGGTGGCGCTTAGATGGTGGGGAGGGGGGTGAGTTGGTGGTGTAGGTGTATAGTTTTGTTTGTGAGGGGTTCTGTATGAGATTCTTGATGATGTATGTAGATTTTTTTAGTAATAGTAATGATTTTGGGGAAAATTTAGTTTACCGAGTGTGTGCTGGTTGCTCCTTTTTTGGATTTTTGGTCTTGAATTTATTTGGTTGTTGATGGATGGTTTCTTTCGATGATGTGTTTTTTTGTCTAGACGAGTGAAATAAGAGTAGAGATAGATGAACAGTCATCGGTTTGCTCTATTTCTACGCTTTCGATTAGAATATTTATATTTATGTCGAATGTCAAATCCCTGCATTCGAAGACATTGTTTAATATTCACACCATAGAGGATTACACTATCTACAATTCTTTCTGAACTCACGCTATACTCTCTAACTCAAATCAACAGTAAAAGCAAAGTATATCATAACATGAAGTTTCAGTACCTCTAAAGTCTTGAAATAATAAAGATTCGCTTAATTTCTCTTTCTGTGGTTGAGATATTCATATTTCTCACATTCCCAATTTTTTCACTTCACTTCACTCTCGCTCTTTAAAACATTCTATATCCAGGCAAATTCTTTCATATTTCAAATTCTTTTTTTGTCTCCGTTCTAGCTCTACCAGAAACCTAATCATCCTCTCTCTCTCTCTCTCAAAAAAAAACAAAGACTCATCATCAAAGAGTCCAGCTCTAATTTCTCCCTCCTCTTCCCCCTTTCATCCCTCTCTACCCCCCCTCGTCCTCTAAACCACCCCTCTAAGTATACTTAGCCCCCCAGTGCCCCAACTGATACGTCATCTTCCCCATCAAGTAAAAGTAACACTTAATACATCGATAGTGCGTATTGCAATGTTTACAGATCTTGGAAAAGCCAACGTCGCTTATGGAGGCGGTTTCGTTGGTTTCGGCGCAGGAACAGCAGACATAGGAGAATGTCATTTTTGGGTTGGTTCGGTTTGGTTTTGGGGATTGGATTGGGATTGTGTGTTGGGTGGTGGGTGATGGAGATGGATTGGTGATGGAATGGGTGTGATGAGTATGATTTGGTTTGGTGATAAGTGAATGTAGAACTAGACAGTAATACCGATGAAAATAATAAAAACCAACACTCCAAGAACATCTCGCTCATTTATACTCTTACCAGAAGACATTTGTATAGTTATTCCGATTCGATTCGAAGTCTACATACAAAGAAATATTCGAGTAACAATAGACTCAACAATAAACCCGCAGAATTTGAATTTAGATTCTTTGAAGAAAAGAGAATATAGAATATCTGAGGGGAAAAGAGTAAAAGAAGGGAAAGAATAGAAAGGGATTTTCGAGTCGAAGTCTATACACAAAGAAATGTCGAATAATGATAACCTGGAGAACAATAAACTAGATATTCGATCCGCAGAGTCTAACTTTAGATTCTTTGAAGAAAGGAGAAAGGAGAATATATGAAGGGAATTAGGCGAGGCAGGGAAGGAGAGGTTTTGTTATTGAGGTTTACATATATAATAAAGAGATGATGAGGGATTAGGGAGGTTGAGGACTTCTATCTTTCTTTCTTTCAAGTGGATTGATCGATCTATCGAAAAGAGGTGGGAAGGTAGATGTCGAAATTGAGGTAAAAAGTGATGGAAACCACAAGAGAAGAAGAAACCTCATAGATTCTTACCAACCGTTTAGCCTGGAATTTAATATCATATAAACCTCAGATCAGAATGCTTCATATATTGTGATTCCATCAATTGACACAGTGACATTCACCAAACTATCCATTTATTAACTATCCACTTAATCCTCAATACCCTCAAACACATCATCATCCACTTCCCCACTACCTCCAACATTCTCCTGCTTTCGTCTCCTACTTCCTTGAATAGCTCCTTTCCGATTATTTTCCAATTTCCTCTCATAACCACTCTTCGTACTAATCTGCATTTTCGATTTCGATTTCCCTCCCTTATCTTTTCCATCCTTCCCATCCTTTGCATTACCCAAACCCCCTCGTCTAGCTTCAACACCATATTTCTTCAACTTTTTCTTTTCTTCCTTGCTAGGCGTTGGTAATGCATCTAATAACCATTTCTGCATACTCGCTTCACTTGCTGGTTTACCAGCTTGTTTTTCGGATGCTGCGATGATATTTGCGACGTTCTTAACATATGGGATATCCTCCTTGGTATAAAACGTCACTGCAATACCACCATCACGACCAGCTCGTCCAGTACGTCCTACACGATGGATATAAGCTGCTCCTGAATTTGGAACATCATAGTTGACTACACCATTGATGCCTTTGAAATCAACACCTCGGGACAAAATGTCCGTGGTAATCAAGATCCAGATCTCACCATTACGGAAGCGTGTCATGACTTGATCTCTAACCGAGTCGGAAAGATCTGAATGCAGTACTGCAATTCTGGTAGAACCACCTGCTTCAGCGGGGATATCATACAGAAGTTCAGCATGTAAAGCAATAGCTCTGGGTATCGTTTGTGTGAAGACGAGGAATGGAGGTCGTAAAGATTCTGTTCCGTCTGTAGTTTTTGCTGTGGGTCGAAGCAATTGTCGAAGAGCAATAAGTTTACCAGGTTCTGTCGCAGCATAGATCAAACGATGTGTAATATTAGGAATTGCAGAATCTTTAAGTCCGACTACAAGACGAACAAGATTTGAATGTTTCTCGAGGCCTAATTTTTCTTGTCTGGCTTGTATCGTGGCTGAGGCGAGAGTTTCGATATTTGAACCCATCGTTGCCGACCAAAGAGTGACTCGTAGATCAGGATTGATGCATGAATTCCAGATACCTAATGTCTGTTCTCTGAATAATGGGTCTAGAAGAACATCTGCTTCATCGAAGACCAATGTACGAACGGTCGGTAGTGGAGCATGACTATCTGAAGATCCTAAGGATAAGGCATGAAGGAAGATCAAAGGTGTTGTAACCAATATATCAGTCTTCGTAAGTGGCTGACTAGCTGAAGCAGTTCCATCGACAGATTCGTCATCATCCTCATCATCGTCTGACTGGTCCTTTTCCTCGGTATTGGCACTCGGTATTATCTTCATCCCTTTCTTCATTCCCAAAATCTTAACTCCAGTTCCAATACTAAGCTTCTTTCCCTCGTTAACAATTTGACTAGCGAGTTCCTTCGTGGGGGCTATTATAACAGCCTCCAAATCATGATTCTTATCAGAAGTTCTGCGTCTTTGTACTATCTCATTAATAACCGGTATTAAAAATGCCAAAGTCTTTCCACTTCCAGTAGGCGCTACGGCCAATAAATCCAGAGTACTCGACAATTCATCTGTGTCTACTGATGAACTACTCAACGCAACTGACGGCTTCAAAAGTAGCGGCAAACTTCCCATTTGAACTTCTGTGGGAATCTTATATCCTTGATCCTTCAAATTTTCTGATAGTCTGCCTGATATTTTGTATGTAGCTCGTAAGTCTTCAAACGCCATCAATGGCTGTGGGTACAACTGCTTGATCTCTTCCTTCGTACTTTTAGCAGGCTTCGACTTCTTCGACTTCTTAATCTTCTTTTGCGGTTTTGCGCCAGGCAGAAGAGTGACCTTCAATCGATGCGATTTTAATATCTGCCGACATTCGCCCTCATCTAGAAGTGCCTCTAGTCCCGAGGATTGATTCGAAGATGCAGGTTTTGGCGCATCATCTGTGGAAGTAATTTTCTTGGATTTCTGCGCCGCAGGTTCTGATGAGAAGAAATTGAGATCCCCATCTTTTTGCTCCGTAGTATCAACCTCCTGAGATGGTCCTCCTCTCTTTCTTTTTTTGCCTCTCGATTCGGGAATCGGATCGTGGTACAATTGAGGATTTGCAGATGTTCCACTCGAAGGTAATTTCGAAGCAATGCCTCCTACTTTTTGCGATCCATTTTGACCCGACTGCTTCGACGACCTAGAAAGTAACCTTAAGATATCCATTGCTGCGAATTGTCGAAGTTTCCAATATCGAGCGTTGTTCAAACAATCGCAAAGTTAGCTAGCTATATTTTCGCGCGGGACGAACATTTTATTTTTCGAATTCTGCCACTAGATGCCCCACCACCGCCTTCCTTTTGCATCCAATCAACAATGCCAAAGTGGATGGAACCGGGACTTCAAAATAAATTTACAACACAGCTCAGAGCTCTTCAATCGTACGCCAATCCTCACATCACGGTATATTAATTAAGCCACTGGCAGAGGGAATATTTACTGATATCCTGCTCTAGCGATACAATAGCCATCATGCCAGAAACATCAATTTCCCCACCGGCCGTCACACGCCCAAGCAAACCCGTTTCGGAAGCTCTTTTGAACGAGAAGGTAAATACTACAATATTTCAAATCCGCACATACATTACCTATGAATTATTTGCATAAGAAATACACTGCTAACCCAGCAATCATCTAGTGGGACCACTGTCTTTCCTCGATGCTCATACGATCCTCCGTCGGACTCGGATTTGGTGTTGTCGCCTCAGTCTTGATATTCAAGCGAAGAGCATGGCCTGCATTTGTTGGTGTTGGATTCGGTGCTGGAAGAGCTTATGAGGAGTGCAACACCTCATTTAGAAGGGTGGGAAAGGATGGTATTAGAGTACAGAGACCTTGAGTGGATAATGGCTTTATTGGGGGGAGGGGGGTGGGGGTGGTCTTGGAGTACATAGACCTGGATGGGAAGCTTGAACACTTTGGAGTGTGTATGATTATATGAAGACAGTACTTCAAATAATTCTGGGCTGGCTCACTTCTCCGTACTGTAGCACAAATGTTCAATCGGCTTGTGAAATTG
This sequence comes from Botryotinia convoluta, assembly GCA_004786275.1. NCBI lineage: Eukaryota > Fungi > Ascomycota > Leotiomycetes > Helotiales > Sclerotiniaceae > Botryotinia > Botryotinia convoluta. The sequence continues at coordinate 19,394 of PQXN01000383.1, forward strand.
GTCTCGCGTGATTATAGTGGTTTATTCAAAGCATTCATTTTCTACATATTCAGGGTTGACAATCGGTCCAAATTTATGTCTCATATTGATTTTAATTCATTAGTTTATGCTTGGTTTTCCTAACCTTTCAATACTGCGTTTATCAAGGAGCTATCCATTAGTAATATGAAGCTCTAGGAGCCAGACAAAGGCCATGCAGAACTTGGTTGTTTATTCCCTTCATCTCGTGATTCCGAGGATAACAAGCTACCCACAAGCGTTAATTGTTAAGTTACAGACTGTCAAAGTTCTCACGCCTGGCTTTTCTTCATAGCTAATTCATCTCTCCCCGGTGAATAACCGTATCGCAACACTCATCAAATTAATACAAACGTGTATATTCCAAATCAGAACTCCATTATAGTTGGCTACCAGCTCGATTTGTCTTTCTCAAACAGCGCTCCTCCTTCGACCCCCAAGGCTTGGAGATCTCTTGCAGCCGTCTCCCAACACAGCACATGCACTTCCACTCGATACACTCTGATGTCTGGATAAATCCGCTATTTTTCCCGTCCAGGCATGGTCTAACTTGACATCTCCTGTTTTTATTGGAGAAGGATGAGACCATTTCACTGCCTGCCCGAATTTTCTGCTCCCATTCTCTTCACTCGAATACGTTCTTCCATCAAGCTTAGCCATGAGAATGTCCCGATTCGTGTTGTCTTCCAAGCCATATTTGACGGCCCGTAGTCCATGGATATACCAGGTCACAACCATGTAGATTCCGTATGAGAGCCAGAGAAGCAAGGCGACAATGCAGACGATGAGTAGGAGGAGGACCGGAGGATCGATTCTTAACTTTTGAAGATTGGGATGCATTGCATGTGGTCGACTTAATACATTAGATGCGGATTGGGAGGATGGTAGAGAGCGGTATGCAACGATTTGTTTATGGCGACGAACATTGTATGGACGTTGTTGTTGTTGTTCTTGGACGTAAGACATTTGAAGGGCTTGTGTAGCTATGAATGAATGGGTGGTAAGTGGTGTTTAGGATATTGTTCCAACTGGCTTAGGAAGTGATAATGTATCTTCGCAAACGAAACAATTTGGGAAAGGAAATGATAGACTTAGGTTAAGAAACGAAAATGCAAATAGCGCTGAGGATATTTAGCATGCTTGCCTTGATGGACTGTACATGAAGGAAACATGGTATGGATGACATATGTAGGTTGTGGGTTGGCCTTTCCAATTTTGATGATTTAAGAAGCTTTGCTTGCTAAATAAAGTACCATGAGTAGCATTCAAAGCAATGCCATGTTACTCGGACACTAGCCAACGCTGGTTGACTGCATTTCTTGTGTCCAAATTGTTGATAAACTTCTCCGATCAAACATATAGAAGCATTGATTCGAGTTCCGTAAAATTATCATGTATAGGTAGATAGGTCAAGTCCCCTCCCCGAACTTTTTTCATATGGAGTATGGCTCAAGGTAGCATGAGCCTCAAATTTGGTAAGAACAAATAGCTACTGGGTAGTCAGCAACTCTGCTTAGGTAAGGAAGAATGATACCTAGGGATGTATTTTGCAAACAAGAACGATTAAAGTTATCCGTTATCGATTTGAGTGCTTAGTATAAGGGGTAAGGATTCGGGGTCTTCGGGTAAGCAAAGCAGATGAGAAACATTGTTTAGGAAGACAACATGATTGCAATACTATCGTCAGCGACTTCGCATGCATGATTCACATTAGGTTAGATAGAATGACAGTGGAACGTAAATAAAGGTACTAAGGACAGCCTTTCAACAACCTGTTACACCATCTGAGGTTTGTCAACACTCTGCGTTTCTGAGTAAGGATTTCATATAAAGAAGTATGCCAATTAATACAGGGCTGAGTATAGAAAGTATGCTTAGCTGTCTTGTAAATACAAAACTTGATCCAGCTTGAATATGAAATGTGATCCAGCTTGTACCACCACAAGCATCAACAAACAGGAAACATGAGAATCCTATAGAATCTATTTTCGAAGATTCTGGATCGGATCACAATCGCAATCTCAATCCCAATGCCAATGCCAATGCCAATCCCAATCCCAATCCAAAGGTTTCGACATCTGAGTCGGGTTACCAAGATTGAAAAGTTGGTCAAGCCTTAAGGAGAAAGATATCTCGATTGTGATTCGTGATGAGCGCGTGATCATAAGCTTTGGAAACTTTAATATTGCCCGCCTCTTGGTCATGTTTAGGCTATCGAGCGTACCAATATCTGGCCATCGACTAGGTTCACATATTGCCCATAACTCAAAGGGGGGATGGGATAAGTATCACCAGGTATAGTAACAATAAGCTTACATAAAGCCTAGCATAGCATAATCGTACCTTTCAGCGATGATTTTCCTCATTAGAAAGTTTCTTGCCCTAGGTAAGGTCAAGGCTATACGCAATGAAATGATAAATATCCTGGTCCTTCTGATGGCAAGACGTAAATATTAATAATTATCACGGAGAACCGATCCCATCCATCTGACAAGGAATTTTCAAAGCTTCTGGAAGGAAATTGGAAGGAATTTCCAGCAGATTAACCCCTTTTTGGCGGCTATCGATGACCCACTTACTGCATGGCGTACATGGATATTGAGGACGGCGGTAAGGTTCAAGCATTTTGTTTTGAAATGATGTGAAAGAGATGTATCCAATTATTACGATAGTTTCAAGAAGTCCTTTTTACCTAAGCAGTATTCAATTGATTCGGTTGATGGATTTGGAGGCTCGTCAAATGTTCAAGACATACGGAGTAAGATAAGAATCATAAGATGAAAAGCGAGCCCCAGTTAATTGTAGGTAGATCAGGACATATGTAATCTTGAATCCACCATGGCACCATGTAATAACGATTTTTGAATCAATTGAGTAGTCTGTGGGGTGTCATGGGTGTTGAAATGGCTGGCCCGGCTGGCCTGGCTGGTGGTTGTTGAAGAATTCGGACTTGAATTGTTTCATCCATTTTATGCAAAAAGAAAGGTTTGAGCGGCGGTAGAAGCGGGACAGTCTTTCAGGAAAACAGGAATCGAGAGCCTCGGAACATTTGGATTGACATGTTTTCATCCAAAGTTGTATTGTGATCATCGGATAGTAGTTGTTGCAGTTGAAATATACTCCGCAGTTGAAATATACCCCGTGCGATACGAAAACTATCATGTTCTGCTGTGACTATCAATACTAACTAAGGTACGCTGGCCCGCTGGCAGGCCTGGAATTGTGATGTGAATCCACGAGCAGTCAAACGGTTCCATCAAAGCTTTCCACATCGGATAATTTGAGAATAATTCAAACCATTTTTATATAATTCATAAAGTTTCATTGGTTCAGAGTGGAATATGTGGCGTTTCATGAAGCCCCTTCTTTCTCATGCAGGCAATTCGTATCTGCCCCAACATTTACCAGATAATGTAATGTAGTGTGTAGGTAGTATGTATGTACGTACTCAGGTACTCCAAAATACTCGCATGAACAGTTCCCATTCCTTAAGGCTGATGGGGAAAGATGATGTAAAGAAGAGGCGGGAATGGATGAATTGTGTAATGTGTGATGTGTGATGTGTGATGTGTATTGCGTATTGTGTATTGTGTACGAGTAATCTGTAATTTGGAACTAATTGACCTTTTTCTTTGAGAATATATATGATGATACCATCACTTGATTACATAACTTCCTCCTACTTTCTCCTACTTCCTCCTCAAGAACGAGTACCGAGGCTTTGGTATAGTTGAAGAATCTAAAGATGGCACAGATCAATCTTTTTCTTCAAGAGAGTCAAAAGAAGTGATGGTTCTCCTGAGACATTAGTTATCATTGGTTATTGGCTACACGTATCTGACTTGATTTTTTTGCTTCTTCTTTTTCTCTTTCTTTCTTCCTCAATTGACGCTATAACCAAATCATCCTTCTTCCCATGCTTCCATTAATCTTAAAGTACGGAGCTCCCTCTCTGATACGTCGATTAATCCTTGTTTTCATCTGCAGAATGGAATTAGCCCTTGGTTCATTCCTTGTGGACGGTATTGTTTTATCCTAGTTGCTTTGCCATCGGTAGGTAGTCTATGGAGTAAGTCAGATTCTAATAACAGACATGCAGACTGCTGCAGACTGCAGTTAAAATCTTCCGAGCCCTTTGTTAGCCTTCCTTCAATGTGCAGCACTCAATTTATAGAATATGAATCACTAAAGAAAGCCTACACCCATCCAACTGGTAACACTAGGTAATGATGTTGGCATACTCTACAAATGATCGAGATGACAAACTTTATGAATGGCTGGCTGTTCTCATAGCTTGATACTCGATTAAATCTTCACATCTTCTGACTAATAAGCCTTCAGCTCACCAAACTTCCTTTCACTAGACAGTATAGAGTTCCAACGGTATGCTTGCTGCTTCAAACCTTCAAAAAGAGTTCTATCAATTTATCAAAACACCTATAATATGATGGATGAATGCTGGACGATACCCAATCTGCGGAGTATATCTACTTAGCTATAAGCTCCTCACAATCTCCTCCGTAGGTATGGAGACATCCACAGCGGACTTCTTCCTTATTTAATAGATATATCGACATACCGAGGAATGATATATTCATCTATTCATCAAAAAGCAGACAAACCTAATAGGTAACGGCAGCCAGGCAGAGTACACGTCCCCGTTATGTCAAGACATTCACTAGTCAATTAGATCAGATTCATTAACCATTAACATCAACCAAGCTTCATTCTTTTTTTTAATAAACCTTTCACTGGTTGCAGATTGCCGTCATTGATTGAGATGGACAGTCTTCTGATGAAAAATGACACTGATCATTGAGCAATTGAGCAATTGAGTTTTTGAGCTTTACTATCACCTTGGAGGGGAAAGTATGCAATAGGTAGTAAGTAGTAAGTAGGTAGTAAGCAGGTCATAGAGGAAGATTCTTATCTTAATATTCACTTCATCATCTACGGTCTACCTGTCTACCTGTCTACCTAGTATACTATGGCAAATTACATTAATTATTATTTTGATATCAAATCTCGAGGTATCCATATGTTAGCTACTGTATATTGTAGACTGTATTGTATACTTATTCACTCTATTACTCATCTAGAGCTCATCTTCTTTGTCTGGAGTACCTATGATATGAGGTACTAGGTAGATATGAAGGTACCTACCTACCTATCAAGCATCTCCTCTCATTCATAAAAATAATACTCGAGTAATAATGATAGTAATAATAACAAAATAATAATAAAACCCTGATCTTACTCCACTTTTTAATATCCACTCTCATACATTTCCCCTCCTAGAATCCAAATTGGGAAAGACATTAGCGCAAATCCAGCCGAGAATTTGCTCCGTAGACCTTTCACCCCTTCCCTATTTTGATTATAATTGATTATTCTTTCCCGACTACTAGTGACTAGCAATTATAACTAGGGACTAGGTAGTATAAACTTACCCAAGTAGAATACTAAATAATCCCAGAACAAGAGGGAAATCAAATCAAAAGACTCTTTCTCTGTTCGTTCGTTCATTCAACCATCTATCCATCCAACCATTTCCTTTCCGACAAACTACCTCCCTACCTAACCCATCTATCTACCAAAGATCAACTTTGGTTCACATAATTGTTTTCCATTCCATTCGATTCAAACTTGAAGGAGATTTCTGTCCCATCCATTTGGTTGACCAAGAACCTCGACTTTACTTTCTTAGGGATTAAGGATTGAAAGAGTGTATTGTTAATACTGGTAAGTAATTAAGTCTGACTTTCTTTGTTTCCTTTTGGATTGCACCATTCCTCATCGCATCGCAATCGAAAGAGAATAAATAGTAGCAAATCAAATTGCATCCATTCACACTCACTACACAAATTGTCTTGTCGGGAAGACCGACCGACTGCGACACACAGATATCTTGAAAATCATTTACGACTCGAACCCTTTTACACCACCTGGAATACCAACTACATCAATCTCGGAAAGAAGCATTGCATCTTGCATTGCATTTGATCCCCCTCCCCTATTCACCAACCCGGCCGAGTTCAATTCAACTTCAATCCAGCACCTCATTGCTGATTGTCGCCTTTGCTTACCATCAGCAATATTTCAATCATCCCGTCGCAGTTTATTCATTGTCTGATTTCCGCTAATCATTTACCTTTCACAGACCGCACTCTATCTTGCGGCCGGTTCTGCGACGAATTTACACTCACCTTACGACCCTTTTTTTTTACGACTTTTAATAATTACATACCACAATAATCTATCAAGATGGGCTGCGGTATGAGCACTGAGGAGAAGGAGGGAAAGGCCAGGAATGAGGAGATTGAGAACCAACTTAAGAGGGACAAGATGCTGCAGCGAAATGAAATCAAGATGCTTCTCCTTGGTAAGTAACATTATCCTTAATCACACTTCGTCTATCATCAGTTAGTTAGTCTAACACTTTCGTAGGAGCTGGTGAATCCGGAAAGTCTACTATCTTGAAACAGATGAAACTTATCCATGAGGGTGGTTATTCGCGCGACGAGCGAGAATCATTCAAAGAAATTATTTTCAGCAACACAGTCCAATCAATGCGCGTTATCCTCGAAGCCATGGAGTCCCTGGAATTACCCCTCGATGATCAAAGAGCAGAATACCATGTTCAAACCATCTTCATGCAGCCACAACAAATTGAAGGAGACAATTTACCACCCGAGGTTGGAAGTGCTATTGCAGCTTTATGGAAGGATGCTGGTGTTCAAGATTGTTTCAAGCGATCAAGAGAATATCAGTTGAACGACTCCGCTAGATAGTAAGTATTTGATTGTGGATAGATTTTGGATACCTGTCGAAAATTTCTTGTGAACAAAGCTGATCCTAACACTCTTTGTCCAGCTACTTTGATAACATCGAAAGAATCGCTCAACATGATTACATGCCAAACGATCAAGATGTCCTTCGCTCTCGTGTCAAGACCACGGGTATCACCGAAACCACATTCATCATTGGAGACCTCACCTACCGTATGTTCGATGTTGGAGGACAACGTTCTGAGCGAAAGAAGTGGATCCATTGCTTTGAGAATGTCACCACAATCCTCTTCTTGGTCGCTATCTCCGAGTACGATCAATTGCTTTTCGAAGATGAAACTGTCAATCGTATGCAAGAAGCGCTTACACTTTTCGACTCGATTTGCAATTCAAGATGGTTTATCAAGACCTCAATTATCTTGTTCTTGAACAAGATCGATAGATTCAAGGAGAAGCTTCCCGTTAGTCCTATGAAGAACTACTTCCCAGACTATGAAGGTGGAGATGATTATGCTCTTGCATGTGACTACATCCTGAACAGATTCGTCAGTCTCAACCAGCACGAGACAAAGCAAATCTACACCCATTTCACTTGCGCTACCGACACTACGCAAATTAGATTCGTCATGGCGGCTGTTAATGGTAAGCTTCATAACTCTTAAGTGTTTTGTACCGCTTCTAACTTATTCTAGACATCATCATACAAGAAAACCTCCGCTTGTGTGGTCTGATATAATCATGGAATACCCAACTGCAGTCGAACAATATCGACTACCGAAATCTCCTTAATTCAGCATGGCGTTAATTACAAAACCGGGGTCTCATTTTTCCAATACCAACATCTTCTTGCACAGTCACTTTCGGTCTTGCAACCTTTTTTTGCTATAGAACCATTGTTTTTCTTCGAAGCGGGTGTCGAGGGTACGGTAGTATCGGAGCACCTCATGGATTGCTCTACTTGACCTCCGCTTCGATACGCCATCTATTATATCCCTTCTACGTTTTAGGGGGTAGCATCGACCGAGACTATTTTCTCTTATTACTTAAGTTTTGTTTTAAATCCTGTTTGTCATATTAATAGCGACGACGTAACACCGTTCGGGATGTGGTTGGTTTAATGCCAGCAACTGATGATGTCGCACGGTTTGCGGTTTGCCGCGTTCTCTTTTTTGATGAGGGTGGGGGAGTTGTGTAGTAAGTCGAGAGTGAGATGAATAAGATGAAGCTTTTAGCTGGTTAGAAGGTTGCAGGTGTACGAACACGAAGATGGGTGATTGTTGGATGGCTCGTTGGGCTTAAAATGATGGTAGTGGTGGATCTCTAGGCTGATTGGTTGGCCGAATCGAAGCAACTGCTTATTCACGTTAGGCATTGATACCATAGTCAATTAATTAAAAAGATTCATATTGATCTACCTTTGTACTTGTGTTTGCTTTTTGTGATCATTAATGTGTATTTCGAGTTGGGAAATGATAGGCTAAGACATTTATGACCAGCTATGGTAAAGTTTTGTAACTTAGGCAACCTCGTGGCAACTAAAACCTGCAATAAATAACACATGATTGTATCCTTTTCAACACTACATTGCGATAATTGTAACACCATATTTGAACCTCGTAATTAGTTATTGTCTTTCCACTTATATTTGATCTCAAATTACACAAGCAACGTGATAAAGATGTTATTTTCATCGCGCAAAAGATCCAACGGCGGGATCATGGAAAGATGCAGGTGGCTGGTGCTGGGGTATTTGTTTATGGGGATGGGGGTGGAAGGTGTTTGGGGGAAAATCACGTTGGAGAGTGTGAGGGGGATTACGGGGGTTACGAGAGAGGGGAGGGAGAGGATGGGGTGGGGTGAGGG
>PQXN01000384.1:0-27987 GCA_004786275.1 Botryotinia convoluta
TTATACTTATTTATATAATTAAATTGAAAAAAAAAAAAATTTCTTGATTTTCGCTTATCTTACTAATAAATTTCAATATTTCTGATTTATATCAACTTTCTATATAAATTATATAATCAATAAAATTCGAAAAAATAAATCCTTTGATTTTTATTAAATTCTAAAATCAAATGAATAGAATAATATTTATTTTATTTATTATTAATAAGATCAATATAAGAAAATGTATAGGTGAATTATATGACTTTTGGTTTGATTTTGGTGTTCGACGAACAGCTGTGCCCTAGCCCTGTAATCTATCTCTATCTACATCATCCCCGAAAACGGGGAAGAGAGCAATTCTTTTTTATATATATCTATCTTTTCTTTTTTCCACAAATTTAACACTTTCAGCAATCCCGATACCTTTTAATAATTCTTCTATATATTATATCATATATATTCTTCCAAGCCTCAATCTGGTATGGTACGTCTTACTGCGAATTCAACACCATTATCATTACCCTTAACACCACGTTTATGGATTATGAATCATGAATTATAAATTACGATGTACTGGAAAATGGATGTAGAGATGAAAACTGGGAGGGGAGCTGTCAAAAATGGGGAATGAGGTAGACAGAGAGAGAGAAAATATGGGGGGAAAATGGGTTACAGAGGAGAGGGTGGTGGGAAAGGATAAAGGTACACTTCATTGGTTGGGAATTTAAAAGACGATGGATATTCGAATGCGGAGATGTGTGTAATGTGTCTCTTAAATTTGTCTCAGGGTGTTTTCCGATCAACGTGTCCAAGTGGTGTGAGTGCGGGTTAAATTGGGTCTTTGAAATCGTTCAGACTGAAAGATCTACCAACCTGTTACTACTATACATTGGACACTGACTGTGATTTATGTTTCACAGATTTCTCAATAGTAGGGAAGATCTATAATGTGTTTGATGAAACTGTTTATTGAGCTGAGCAAATGCAGTAATGTAGCTAAGCGAGCTCTGTACATGATGATCAGATAGATATCTCTCGACTTCTAAAGGGTTCACAATACGCAATCCTTCAAGTCTTCTGATCCTTTGCAACGACTGAACTCATTGTAATTACCCCCTTCAAGCAAGGAAAAAATGAGTTATGAAGCACATGAAATTCTTATACTGACTCCCGTCAATCCAGAAGCAACAAGGCTATGTCTTAACACCAGTGCTGCTCTTCTTATCTGGCTCTCATCAATTTAATTAAAACTTCTGTATTTTTTCGAGTCAAAGAGTATGGTAATGACAGGAAACGCCAGATTTTTTGAGTTGGCGATACAGAGCCGATGTGAAGCCCTCCACCTCAGCTTCCTGCTTTTCGAAACTGATCTTGACACTGTTTCGATATTTTCTCAAATTCTCCCCTTAGAATGGCAGTGCGGCGTCGGCCATCAGTGCTCGTAAGCAATTACCATCTTCTGTGAGTGAAAAAACAACTTCTATAAAGCTAGAATTAAAAGCCGATGCACCACCCTCTATCAAGGCCGGTCGAAGAGCGTCGTACACCAAAGTACTTACATCTCCAAGGTCGTACTTATCCGCGTACTTCAAGAAGGAAATGCAATGTTCAGCGGCATGTCGCCCATGCTTCGAGATGGAGAGTTTGTCGCCAACACCGTGATGGAAAATGTACTCTACCAGAACTTCGAAATCTTCCACAGTATCTTCTGGCAATTCCATTGTTTGTGTCTGACCTTCTATGAAGTTTCCATTGAAGGATCTATCGAAGACCGGGGAATAGTATGAGAGGAGATCTTTTGGTAGCTCAAATGATTTCTTCTCAGGACCAACAATTATGTTAACTTTTGGACCCACCACCATCCTATTTGTACACACTTCATTAGCATTTGCAGCCATTACCATATGTGTGGAGAGTACTTACTTGATGTACAACTCAGTTGTAGGTCTCTGTCGGGAGCCAGGTGCATTGACTCTTGAACCACCGATGTTTACGGCGTGAGAATCGCAACCCTGAATTCTCTCGCCGGATATGGCCGAGGTGGCAATTGAATCATCACTCAAATCCGAAAAGAGTTCTGAGTCGTCTGAGCCCATTATAGACTGGAGATCTGTAGTAGTGACTCTCGAGCGATTTCTTCGAGGAGTTACTGCAAAAATGTCGTTGAACATATCTGATGAGGCGTTACGTTGAACTCTAGAAGTAGTCGCAGAGGCTGTGGCTGAAGAAGAGGACGAGGCAATCATGGTACGGGATCCACGGGGTACATGTACAGGTCTTAGATCAACCGTATTATCGGTAGCTTCCTGCTCGATTCCACAAGAAACTTCAGACTTCATGGCTGCTGAATCTGTGAAGGACATTTGGTCAGCGGCAAACTTTGAAGGTGAAGCCAAAGAAAAATTAACAAGTAGTCTCATAAATTTTGATGTCCCAAAAACAATAGAAGTCTCAAAGCACAAATGAGAGACCAGAAATCACTTACTAAAGATCCGAAAGAGTCAGATGATATCAATAGAGAAGATGTTTTACTTTTGGTGAAATGAGCCGGGAGCATTGAATGGCATCAGAGTCGATAAACCTAAAAACGAAGATTCAACCGGAGAAGATAGAGTGATGATAAAGTACGACTGTCGAGTCCTGAGTAAATGTAAAAGATCAAGTGAGGATAAATCTCGTCTCTTAGAAGAGAGATATAATAAGATACACGAAACCCAGATAAAATCGCACGAGATAACTGATGGAACTGATGAAATGAGCATATACTCTCCCACTCAGAGATGAGAATATGGGATTAATCGAGAAAACAAAGTGGAAGAAGTTTACTCAAACAAGTTTGGGTTTCCTCGTAACAAGACGACGATACCTGGGTACTCAACTTCCCGCGATCTTCAATATAGGCAGGTATTCATATCGATATTCACATTAATTTCCTGGGTAGACAAGCAATGGGGTAAGAATTTGATCTCCAAAATCATCCAAGATACCAGAATGTTTAAAAGCAACGGTTGTTAATATACATTCACCCCCCTATGCGCTCTTTTTTCAACCTGCCACCCGTCAACTTATAACAGCTACGACCAACGCTAGTACACTAACCAATAGAGAATTCATATTCAAGCTATTAACAGTTGCAGCAGAATCTGCTGCAGCCGTACATTTGAATGGCGCAGATCAAGCTTTAATTTGCTGATGATGAATATCCCATCCCGTACTATAACAAAGAAAGTCATCTCGGGTGCCCGTATGGCTCGAATATTTAATCGTAATGAATTTTCCAGCTTTCATTTGCGATTTTCTAATAGTGATGATCTTCGGAAGAGTCGAATAAATCACAATATCCTTATCACGTTAAAGAACATCATCTTGACGTCCAATCTGAGTGCACTTCGAGTCGTATATGATTAAACTGGACTTTTGGTTGCTTAGTTTGTCCCCGATGTATACGGGAACAGTCATGAGGTTGGTGAGGGTACACTAGCCGGTGGTCATTAAGGACGTATTACAGGTCTGGGGCTGTATGGGTTGATCTTGTGATACATCTGGCCATTTGCAGTTTTCTTCTTTGCGAGGATAGCTTGTAGCGAGGGTGAGAGGTGGAAATATGCTGGATATCGTCAAGAGGATGGTAAAGTGGGAAAATACGTGGGCCGGGTAAGATCTGAACTGCATATTCTATTGAAGATGTTAGCCTAAAGATTATCACATACGGTATCGCCAAAGACCCACGCTTAAATGAGGAATTTAGTGTGCGTACGTGTAAAATGCTACTTTGTTGAGGTGTTAGCGTTCTATGGGAGGTGGTAGTATCAGCATAGATGTTCCGAGTATTGTCTTTGAGATTACCCAAGACTTACGCTGTGATTTGAACTCTTTGATTTGTGATAAGTATGCGGTGACCTGATATCAACGATCAAGCAGTCTGCACTTGAGAAGGTTCATATAATTTGGTTCATTTAGTGGCTCACTCCTCAAATATTATTACAAGTTCACAACTGATTTCAATGGCATGACAAACTTATTCACTTCTGAATCTGAAAATAGAAAAGAGTAATCAACGAAGCAAATATATGTACTATTATCTTTCGAATTTCACTGTAAGTAACTACAACAACAAATATTAAAGAAAGGCCTGGGGATTCATAAAGGCCCTCCTCTCTGCAAATCGTAAAGGCTCTTCTCGAACCCGTCATTTCAATCACTCCATCACTCCAACAAATTCAACATCCCACTCAATACTAGAGGGAATTTAACCAGTGCATCCACCGAGTCTGACGGATCCAGCATACATCTCGTAGGTATCGGCGTTATTAGCAGCATGAGCAGCAGACAAAGCCTTGGCAGCAGCTGGTCCATATGCCCAATCTTCAGTACCGTACAAGTGAGTCATCTCATGCAAAAGACTTCCGGCACGGTCATAATCGAAATCAGCGCAAGTAGGTGAGTACTCATCAAAGCCCCAGTATCCATTGTTTGGGCAAGGAACAATGACGTTGGCGCTGGGAACTGTGTAGAGCAAGGCACTTCCGTCAGAGCAATCTCCGTAGGTATCTGTGCAAGAGATCTTTGGGGATGTGGTTTGAACGTTCTTGACATCAGTGTAGATGGCACGAACGGTACTCTCCTCGGAGGTAGACTTGAACCAGGTGGTGAAGTAATCAGCGGCAGTACCAGCGGCAGTGTAAGCATTGGTAGCCAATGTGATGGCATCAGCGACTGTGGTCTTAAGGGAGGTGGTTTGAGCGGTGGTGCAACTGCTGTAGGTAACGGCACGCTTTGAGATACGTGACTTGAATGGCTCGTCTCTGTTCACGAGATCACTTCGAGGAAAAGTTAGCAACCAGTATTGGCTTCGACCAGTGATGGTACTTACGATGCAACCTTGCTTTGATCAGGGGTAATAGTCACAGTGTTGGAGGTGACAGCGTCGCAAAGAGTAGTTTGGCTCAACGCAGATGGAGCACGTTCTCCAATGACATATCTGAAACCTTGGATAGCAGTAACATCAACAGTCTCAAGACCTTCAAGATTGTAGGTCTTGGCTACATTGAGAGAAGTTGTTACTGTCTCGCCAGGCTGAAGAGTTTGGAACATATCAGGAGCAAGGCCGGTACGCTTGTAGTTGACATAAGTTCCCTTGAATTCAAGATCCTTATCAGCTGTAAATAGTCAGTTATGATTCCAAAAGAGATGGCCATTCGTATTCAGGAGCTGAACATACCTGCAGCAGCTACGACGTCCAAAGTAGCATGTTCACTCAAGACGGTGTTACCCTTGAAGAGAGTGAGGGTCTCGGCACCAGTGTTGGTGATTGCGACTTGAGCAACATGATCGGCAGTGCCAGCAATCTCAACTGAGAGAGGGCAACTGGTAGCAGCCATAGCTGCACCAGCAAGAGCGGCGACTGGGAGAATCTTGGAAATCATGTTGAGATCTTTGGAGTATTGATCTGAATTGAGACTTGACTGGAAGGATGTTCTTTCAATGGAGAGCGAAAATGCAGGACTATAAGTACTGATTTCCTCCTCACTGTCAAATGATAACAATCTGCCAGATGAGGCAGGTAAGTTTAAAACCCTCCCATTTCATAAACTGTATATCTTGATCACCAGGTTTCTCACGATGCAAACTGACCTACAATCGACAATGTCTTCACGTGTGTCCACGTCGACCAGCCTCGTGCAATTGATATGAACGACGAAGAGGGTCAAAGCCAAGACGGTTCAATGCACAAAGTCGCATTATCATCTCTTGGCTGCAAAAATCCTTCCCATATATAGCAACTCGATCTAATCAAGATATCAGTGGTACACGGACTGTCCAATGTGTCTTGTTGATTTGTTATAGATATCTAGAACCTTTCTTGAAGAAAAAAGCAACGAGCGTTGTGAGTGGCTGGACGAGACATTTGCCGAGGTGGTGTAATGTTGGATAAGCTTCTTCGCTAACCTACATCAGGAAGGGGAATGTCTTAAGGGGCCTTGGCGAAATGTGCCAATGCTGGATAAGCATCGAATTTATGTCGGGACCAAGTAATTGCTTGAACATTTGGCGGAGGAATTTGCTTACATAGGAAGGTGAAAGTGGCGCTTTGCCAATATGCGCCAATGATATCCCCATGATGAGCTACGTTCAAGTGCCGGAAGCCAAGTCGCAGTACCTTATCAATTTCATGTGATCCGTAGAGGGCGTTCGAAAACGGCAGCTCGGGGATTGTGGATCCTCGTTCGTGTCTATCCCTTCATCGGCGTTGATGGACCCACGAAGGATTCAAACGTATATTTCGCGTATGGCGGCGATATCCTAGGAAAAGTTTCCATTTGATATTATTATTTCGTTGACACATGGAATCAAGTGTATCTTGTAGTCCGATAACGGTGTGGCTTCGCACGTCTTTCTTCTTATGAGTTCTTCCTCTAATTCGCAAGAAGAGGCTTGGAACATCACAAGAGGGAGCTCAATCGTGGAATACTGTGAACAGTATTGTTTGTGCATTGCTAGATGACAGCAGTCGATGATGTAGAGGGAAAGGAAATAATTCATTGCGATTGATTGCTCAAGACCTACGGCTGCTCACTGTGAACGATAGCTTCTCCTCTTCCAAATTCCGATAACCCATCAACAAATCAATATTCTTCTTCGAAATGTCAATTTGATTGTCCGATAGCTGATCTTGGGTCACAGTTCAGAGGGGTTTTTGGTATTCAAGGGAATAATATTATCGTGATAGAATATCTAAGCAGAGACAATTTTGAAGGTTCTCAAGCTTTGGTGATTGAGCCCGGTATTTTCGTCCACCACCAGCGACTTTCCCCAATGACTAAGCACCCGAGGCACCAACTTGATAACGTGGAGCAAGGTCATTTGTCCAATACGCATCTGCCCGCTCACATGAATGCTTTGGACACTTTCATTTTTATTCAGCTGGCTTTTATAATTTGCGTTTATCACAATGAAGCTTTTATCACTAATTGTAACTCACACGTTACTGATCTCAAAAGATGTCTACGGAAGGGTTTGTATAATTAAGATGGCTTTTGAGCGTTATCGAGAAATTCTGGCTATTTACAAAACGAGCTTCAATGTTGACGCTGGCTTTCTCACGGGCTGGTTTATTGAGTAGATGGTTGTTATTGTATTCATATCTCTGCAGGATTTCCAACAATGTGGATGCCGAAAAAACGCACAACTTTTGTGGTGCGAGTAGTGTTTGGTGAGCCTTCCAAAAGTACTCAACAGGTCTACGCATACTTACGCCTCATGTCCTTTACTTCAATATTGAGTTTCGTCTTGGTACTTTTATGTAGAAGAGATGACCAGAGTTATTCTCGTCTCGATATCAAAGCACGTTACCTCTCAAGAGTTTGAGTGCGTAGAATGTTCGAAATTTACTCGCGGGGCTTTTTCCGTAGGTGCTATTTGGAGATCTGGTATGAACGCTTGCGAGCCTTATGAAGGAGTGATATGCTCTCTTATTTTCGACAGTTTCTATTTATTCAATACATATTTGTTCACGTGTTTCAGCAATTGTTATTTCGACCTACTACTTTATAGTGACCCAAAAATTTATATCACAAAAGTCGTAAGCATCGAAATCCCCCTCGCCGTCAGTTATTCTTGTCTCTCGATGAAATGGAGGCATCTCCGGCTCAGCTATCTCTATGGAAATCCCTATTCGGCATCTTTTGATCATCTCGATTTCGATAACAACAGAATCACTGGCAGTGAAGCCTCTAGTTCGGGTCTTTGCATTGCGTTTAAAACGAAAAAAATTATCACTAATATCAAGCTATCGCCTTCCACTTTCAAACTTCTTGGAATCTGCAAACTGTCAGTCAAAAACGACCTTTGCGCCATTCAAAATTTGCAACACACATCTACAAGGGGCTTCTGGTGTGTTTCTGCCCTATAATCGAAATTTGGTCTCGAAATGGGATGTCAATTTGTTCCTGGTGCAAATATGGTTCTGAATAGGATCACATCAAGAATTTTTCAAGTTACTGATATCGGAGAGATCGATTTAATTAACATTTCAAATGAGTTCCGTCTTCACTTTGTGCCATACATCGAAATGCCTCTTCACATGTGCCAATTGAACAAGACTACGAAAGCTCTGGCAACAGATGCAGACCCCAATATTACAATCAGTGTCTCAGATCATATTATCTTGATGTTGAGATTTGCACATCAGAAGGTATGTATTCAACACTACGATGATCAAGCTAGATGAAGAAACCCGCCTGATGTTATTTGACCCCTCGGCTCCCTCCTCAGATCATGTGTTGTGTCTGTTGTCCTACGATTAATTTAGCCACTACCAGACTAGCTTCACTTTATTAGTTTGGTGGGTCTTTGTGGTATCGGATGGTGAAGGGAAAGCTTTTTATTTTTTTGGATGAATGATTGATTTCGCATGGCGTTACGAGCGAGACCCATTTTACGCCAGTCTAATTTCTGGGTTATTTTTCTCCAAGAGAATTCTGTCGGCGCTTATTTCTTAATGAATTATCGGACCTTTAACCTAAACAGAAGAATTGATTATTGTGTATTTCGCGCCAAAGATACTGACGTAGTCTCTAAATTAAAGAAGCTTTGTATCATGATTACTTTTTTACAGATTCTGTGTAAAAAGCATGTTAGACATTCGAACAGAGCCCTATGATCCTTTGATCTATGAGATCAGCATCCTGTTTCTCCCAGGCCTCCCTGAGTTCAAAGCTCATAGCCGCAAGACAAAGTGGAGAATGAATCGGCAATGAAGACCCGTGACATTTTGCCGAACGCAAGAGACCATAATACATCACTATCATAATACTACTGTGCATATAACCTAATGTATATTTCATCCTGCCATTGGCGGCTAATAGACCATACATAACAAGGCTGATATTCGCGCTAGCATTCCATATATGGACATATGGGCCCGACAGTTTGGCTCTGGCCATGGGTACTTATTACTTCCAACTGTTGCCAAATGTTGGCACAGTCATTGATATCAAATCAATGGAGATGAAATATTTCAATATGAAACGAGTAGTTCTCGCGAAACATTACATTATTGCGCCTCTCCTGCTGGGTCAGAAAGGTATTGTCTTCTTCCAACATCAACTTCTTTCCTTTCTTTCGAGACCTTCACGCAACTTCGTCCGCTTTTAAGCCTTTGGTATACAAGATGCACATTCCTAAGTTATTGGAACTCTCCACTTACTTCGGTCTGAGCTATGGTGCTTGCGATACAAACGTCACAATATCAGGGCTAGGAAGAGCTGCCGATGGACAGCCGGCTCTCGATCGCCCAATCGGCCTCTTTTCTTTTGGAGGATCAAAATGCTGTTAGTTTCACTACTTCTTTAATATTCAGAGAACCAATTCTAATAAGACTATACAGCTCCAGAAACCACAGTTCAGAGTTCGTCATCACTTCTAAAACACTTTTCCATACTCTCAACTAATCCCTATCTAGCTCAAGACATCGCATATAGCCACATCAGTATCCGCAGTTCTTCGAGATCAGACTGGTACAGCTACTATGGATTCCCAACTTTTGACTTATCCGCGCACTGCGATATTCAAAGCTCCGGCGTTCCTCTGCGAGAATTCGTCCAAACAGGACATTTCACATGGACATTAATCCCCGAGCAAAAAATCACAAACATTGTTTGCGAAACTACTCCTCATACCATGGTCAATTTCATCGGACGTGAGAAAGATGGAACGCAAGTTTTCCGCACGGAAAAAGTGGTTGGAAATTCAGAGCTGGGATTCAGATTCGGTGAGCTTGCCTTTTCTTATGAACTCTGACTGTCATTAAGATAGATTTGACTAATCAATAGAACAGACTCAGAGTCTCCAACCACAATCCATCAACTGGAGTCTACCTATCCCTACTTCGGCTCCTGCAAAGTTTCAAATGGAAAGAATAAATTCTCGTTCACGAAAACCGATCGTGGGATTTACACTATTCATCCCCCACAATCTAAGCTCAAGATTTCTTGTCCGGATTTGGCTTCGTATCCGTGGAAAGGGACGTCGATACCAAAATTGTATGTTCAGGGTTCGTGATGGTTATGGGATCTGGGGGTTATGTGGAGTTTGGGCTGGTTTTGATGAGATATACATATCATTGTATGGTTATATGATATTTATGTACTAGATGTATTTAAAGGTAGATATGAGATAAGATGAAGATATTAACTCTCTCACTACCTAAAGTAGGTAGTTAAAGTCTGTAGATTCAGATAATAATGGAAAAAGGTTTCAATCTAAACTTCCTTTCTCTTCTTCCCAATATTTCCCATCCAGCTCCTCTTCATATTTCCCTTCGCCTTCCAGCACCTCACAGTATGCTCCTCCTCAAAATAGTCCAAAGCGTGCACTGATATCCAATCATCACATGGGTATTAAAAGAGTATTGGGGTCCGGGGAGGGGTACCTGGCACTAACTGTTAGTTGCCGAGGATGTAGTCAGGGGTATGGTAAGGATTTTTTGGGTGAGATTTTTCTGTGTCTTGGATTGTGTGTGCATTTCATGGATGTTTTGTTTTACGGCCACGGGTTTATTAGTTGGTTCGTATCATCCTTCTCCGATCACAAGAGAGGGAATAAGGGAAGTTGTACTTGTTCTCAATACTAAATGGTCATAGATGGTAGGGGTTTTCCCGAGTATAATGGAATGAGCATGTGATCAAGGTCACTCACTCAACGCAACTTACAGCGTCCTCATTGCATATCGGCAGATAAAGAATTTTCATTGCCATGAGGACGTAAGTTTGGTTATGCTAACCTGGGATCGAACCGGCATGAAAAAGATTATTTCCGATCACATTTTAAATCTTGTTCATCACCTATGAATTTCAGCTGACACAGAATAATCAATGGGTCTAGAAATAGCCGTGCCTCCCGCCCCCAAAGATGCTATTCATCTCTCGGATTTTATCACCTCTTCAGAACACTGTGCTCGATAAGCTATCTCATCTCATAGCCACATGTTCTAGATTCTACGTGTTCAGCTGTGCATTCCAGATTCAGTACTGTTCTAGTAACATTCATAATCACTAGTTCAATTATCACAGAATGATAGACGGAATGTTTGAGATTCATATCCATTGCATCAAGTATCGTATCATCTATGGCGACGAGAAGAGGGAGCTACCTAAGCTACAAACCATAGCAAGCAGTTACAGAAAACCCGTCTGTATCCAGTTATCAAGGCATATGTTTTTACTTTGAAAGGCCAATGATAAAAGCCGTATTTCCAGAGAAGCTGCACCCTTCCCGCGGAATCTCCGATTTCCTAAGTAACGGTTTAAAACGATTTTGTGGATAAAACTCGTAAAGACATTTGCATTTCATGACCCCCAACTCCTCGCTGTTCTTTTGCTATTCATTTCACTCCTCCTGAGCAAAAATAAATTTGTTGACGCCACATATCGTTGCCAATCGTGAAACATAACTATCGAGCAAGTTGATCACTACTCGCCTCACATTCTTCAAATTCTAACTCCCACTTATCGACTTCCTTGAATTTCCTCGCAGCTTTCTTCAATTCCTTTCCTACCCTCTTCTCCAATTCAGAACTATTTTCACTTCGAGGCTCTTCTGCTGACCTTTCGTCTTGGGCAGGTGCCAAACTGTCATCGGGATCGATTTCATTTTCTTTATCAGATGCTGCCGGTGCTGGTTTCCTTCCATAAGTTCTCTTCCCTTTACCTTTAGCAGCAGCCTTAGCTTTTTGTGTAAGTTTTGAAGATGTAGCAGATGCTCCAATGGTAGGGCGAGCAGAAGCTTGACGACGGGCAGTTGGGGCGACTATTATGGTCAATTCGTCATCATGCTCGCCAAGACCAGTAGTGTCCACCTCACTGTCAGAGAATTCTACGTCTAAAGCGGATCGATGACGCTGACGGCGTCTTGGAAGTAGAGCTTGTAGGGCTGCAGTAGATAAAGTTGCAGGTTGAGGTGCAGCTTTACGCGGAGGCCGTGTGGAGCGTGTGGGTATATCGGGTGAATGTGTGAGTGATGGCGGGGAAGATATAGGAGAGGAGTGCATTACTGCATTTGAGACACGCGGTGGAGTTCGTGGATTTATCATGCGTCGAGGTCGAGTAACTGCCTGACGCGTATTTAAAGTAGGTTGAGGAGGTGGCGGAGGTGATGGTAAAGATTGAGCGGGCGAAAGAGAGGAACTTCCACCACGTGGAGGTGCCATAGTTTCACTCATAGGCTCGGGCGTCACAATACGTTCTATTGATGATAATGGCGAATCCTCAGGCGAAGGCTCTTTTTCTAATTCTGGTAGCTCGTCCACCTCGTCGTCTTCATCACTATCTATCGGCGCGGTCGCAGGGATTGTATCTTCGGGATCTGAATCGTTTTTAGATAATTTAGAAGGGCTCTGCTGGGTCTGCGTAGCGCCTTGTGAACGTGGAACCTGTACACTAGACAATTTTCGCTTTCTTGAACTCGATGATGAAGGCACAGCTCTTCCCTTGGCAAAGTTTAAAGGTGTTGATTCGTCTTCAGGCGCAAAGCCATCGGAATCGGAATCGGAATCGAATGTAGGTCTTGCTTGTTCTGGTTTCCGCGCCGTTCCCAAAATACTAGGTTCTCGAGCTCTTCTTTTGAAATTACCAAGTCGCAATACAGATCCGATTTCTGGCCTGTCTCCACCCACACTACTTGGTCTCCTCGATCCAGCGCGTCCTCTAAATGTTTCCATTCCTAGCCCAGATGTGTTCCTCTTGCCAACACTTGTAAGACCATTCTCTTCTGCCAAGTCCGAGTCTATACTGCTTGATCGAGCTCGTGTTGTTTGTTGTCCTAAAATACTTGGTTCACGCGCCCTCCGTCGAAAATTACCAATCGCAAGTACAGAATTGTCCATAGCAGATGTACGTCGACCTCTTCTTCCAGCTTCAATTTCCGGACTACTAGATATCCGCGTATCATCGTCTGATTCTAATTCCGGCGCATTCTTCGGCTTTGTAGTATTGGCAGCTTCCTTAGACTCTGTATTCTCGATGTTGCGCGATGCATTGCGACCACTGCTTCGTGTTGCAACCGGCTTTCCTTTTGCCAACTTTGTCGCATTCGCAGATTTCTCAAGCTCTCCATCACTAACATCATATAGATCGTCGAAAGGACGCGCCGTTGGAGCTGCCGCTGGTAAAGATTCCGACTCGACTAGTTCTGTTGATTCTATGACGCGCGGGGCAGGCGCAGGCGCAGTCGCAGTAGGACGAGTGACTTTTGTGCGTTTTGGGCGTGGCATTTTGCAAAGATATTAAGGGATTACTTATTATTGAAATTGAATATTCGAACCTGTAGAAGGCCGTTTATCGAATTTTGTGAAACTTTTCGTGGTGGTATCAGATGTTGTCGGTGGTAGATGGTTGAGCGCGTCGCGTCTCCACCTCTCCACCTCTCCAGTTTATTAGTTTGTTTATCTTAGCGACAAACAAAGCAGCTAATTATTGTAACCTATACCTAACCTTACATCATAGCTTTATGAACTCGCCAAGTAAAACTTTATCATCAGAATTCAATACAACTCAAAATGTACCAAAACAACTAACTCGAATGCCATTTCTACAATTGGCGATCAAGTCTCTAATTGTCTTTACTTGTAAAGACAATTTGCGCAATCTCACCATGCCTCCTATGGCTCAATAGATATGGGCTAGCGCCACTTACTTTCAAGAACCGTTTGAAATCTTTATAGAATTTTCGTATCCAAAAGACTTGAGGCTCTCAAGCAAGGAAGGAAGAAAACTAGTCATAGTCTCCCTGATGTCAATCTCGTGTGTGCTGAGTTGTTACAGCACGATAGCTACTGGAGTGGTGATAAGCTACGTATCAATTCGTTTCAAATGTCCTACTAGTCTCCTACATATCAGTGGGTCCTTCGGGATATACATGAACTCATTTTGTGTGCATCTCAAATAAGTTGATTCGTCGCAGAGGGGAGCACCTGCAGATTTGTTCGGTTTCGAATCATACTTTGAGAGTCATTGAGGGCCAAATGCACGTAAAGTTACATCGTACCTCGGTCATGCCCAATTGTTTTCAGGTCCCTGCAGTACAAAGAAAA
Organism: Botryotinia convoluta; assembly: GCA_004786275.1. Lineage (NCBI taxonomy): Eukaryota > Fungi > Ascomycota > Leotiomycetes > Helotiales > Sclerotiniaceae > Botryotinia > Botryotinia convoluta. Next base: position 14,072 of record PQXN01000384.1, read on the forward strand.
TCCGAATCCGAATTTTGGTTGACACTCTCATCAGCGTTCGAACTATCAATATTTTCTCCTTCTACGATCGTTCTTTGCTCTCATACCGACAATTGTAGGTACTTTGCCTGCGCCTCACTACAACGTGTGAAGTTTCACCGACTTTTGGCAGCAACGAATGCGAAGAGTCAATAGAAAGCTAAGCCTTGATAACTGTAAAGATTCAAATTGTGCACTACTCGTGGTTTATATTTCGAGTCCAAAGACTCAGTATACTTTGTCTAATCTCTACAACAATGTGGTAGATTGCTTATTGAGGGCTATGTAAAGTTTCGAAACACTCGGTTTCAAACGCATATGTCAGATCTCCTGGATTCAAGAAACACGAACGTCCACATGAGTGGTATTAGGCAACTTGCAAAGAATTTCCATAATTGCAAAGTAAAGACGATTGAGGCTGAAACACTAGCCTTGATTCACCAGTGCTAGCTTTTTAATAGCAATTTTTACACAGCTGCAGCTGATCGGCAAGTTCGAGCGTTTATGTTGCTTTAGTGGTCACTCGGTCCGTGCCGTTAACCACTGCAACCCCAAAGTTAGCTTGGGCAAGCGAATATATTCTGGTGTACCTCTTGGGGTAAATGTATTGAGGATCTATATGCAAGACGCGGGGATTCCGACTTCCCACTGATATAAGGCCTTCGTGACGACATACATTCGATATTGGTGAAGGATGCGAGGATATAAACAACTATAATTTGTGGCTATGCACTCGCAGAATGATGTTGTACAAGACAATCTTAGAAGTTCAGAACCACAGGCACCATCCACAACACAGCCTCTCAGTTTTGCCGATAGTGTGGAGTTTTCGAAAGATGTGAATGCTGTACCACTATCATTGAGCAAAAGACTTTTGATCTCAAGAGCCTCAAGTTGTCGATCACACGGTATTGCGACAAGATCATTCACCGACTCTGATCGCCATGATCCTGTCGCGATTTCATTTTTTCATAGAAAGTCTTTGCTGCCTGATTCGACAATGCTATAGAGATTCGCAATTTTCAGTCCATTTTGTAAGAAGGATGGGGTGGGTAATGTTGTTTGCAGCCGTCATACCCCCACCTTCAGGCCGGAATGACTGGCATAATAAGGCACTGTTACACCAAGCAAGAAAGCTGCTTCCTCCTTACCAACAACTTGGATGTTATTACGAGATTTCCAAAATTTTCAGTCCCTTATGACTCCCAACACATTGACACCAAGTGGGATCATTTACATGGTAACAGATATCTTATACCATGAATCTACGAGGGAGAACTATCGTCATATAATGCAATTAGCCAAGTGAGATCTTCCCCCTGAAAAAGGGCTGAGTGTGCGTCTACTTCCGATCACCAAAGATTTGGGATACACCGCATCGTTCAAAGTTCTGCTGCTGATGTGCCACACCTCCATCTACGACGATGTTTTCTTCGAGACGTGGGGTTTCGCCAACTCATCTAGCAGGCATAAGCCATTGCGGCTGTCAGGACAGTGTAAATGTAAAGATTTAAGGTACAAGTATAAGTCTCTCCTATCGTTGACGGCATACAAGTCAAGCTCTGATAAACAAGCTCTCAAGTCATCTCACACTTTTTTATGATACTAGATACTGAAATGTGTAAGCTGAAACATTCTACCAGGTTCCATCCCCCCTCTTCTGACATCTTCTTAGTGGGCGCTGATAATATTATCGATATAACTTTTGGTGTTACAAGCGCCATCCTCACGATGATAACTATTTACTTGATGTGTAAACACCACAATTCCAGAGGTAAGTTAATCTCGGCTCTCGATAGGCCATAGCTGCAAGGTCAGCATACAATAGACTACATGAACTTGACATGTCACATTTCTTTTTCGAATCCCCTCTGACCAGATTAGTTCCAGAGCTTGATATCGAGCAAGGCAGAGACTTTAAACTCAATCCGACTATACCCAATTCTAATCCAGTTTCTATTCCTTCGTACTCTGACTTACGATCCTTGCCCATGACATTGAACCAAGCCGTTGTACCATTGCCAGTTGCCCCACAGCCAGATATTCCACCGAGCACGCCATCTTATCAGACTGCTTCTCAAATTACGCTTGTACAACATCAAATTCCTGAGCAGAATGTACAGTCCTTTCCTATTACGACGGATGTAGCTACAGTGCCAGATCTTCCCGGTTCTCACGCTTCTACCACTCACTCCAGTCTTTTTTCCTAAATGAGAGTGGGTAGTCTTAATTCGAATGTTTGCGTCATATTAGCAATGAACTTGTGAATTTGGCGTTTAGTATCTATTGAGTTGCATTATAGGAAGTTAAGATATGAGCTCGCGCCGGGATACCCATATGATGATAGTATACGAAATAGAGTTGGGATTATGTTGTTTGTGGTGTTTTCATTTGAAATTTGGATGATTTGAGATTTGGATACAGGGAGTACTTACGTTGAATTTCTTTTCTTTTCTTTTCTTTTTTTTTCTTTTTTTTGAAACACAAGATTTGAAAAAGGACAGAGAAGAGGGCGAAGATATAGTGTACTAAAGAGAAGACAGAATGAGGTATAGCAGTGGATATGTATATCAGGGAATTGAAAAGTGCGAATTGTTCAGACTTCAGTGAAATACCTTCCGGACGTGAATTGACAGGTTCGGCCCAGCAAAAAGAATTAAGAATTTTGCTGAGAGAAGAATCAAGCGATGAATTGAAATGATATATAGCCGATATCTCCCGCAAGGGCTTTCTTCATCTCTATCCATGTGGTTTACGACCCCCACTTTCCCAATTGGGAACGGGAATGGGGAATATACATGTGCACCAAACATTAACTATTAGAGGATCGGAACGAGCGCTTATGTGACAGTGTGGGGAGAAAACTACCTCTTTAGATTAAAATGATGTTCCTCGACCCCGCTGCTCAATACTCTCAATAGTGCTTTCGGGAAGCTCGGGTGTACTCCTAGTGAACCCCACATTCCATCGAGATCTGTAGTCTTTGCATTCCGCAACGGCTGCGGTGCGGCCCGGAACTTGCGTGTTGAGATTGTTGACCCATCTAAGATCCGATTTGTTGGAGGCTGACGGATACATTAAGTCTAATGAATCTCAAAGGAAGAGATTGAGTTACACAGAAGACCACAAGAAGAATCACAATTATGGATAGTTCGGGTGATTGGTATTCATGCGCCTTATGTCATTGTGATACTCTGTCAACAGCTTCAACCCTTTTATTCACAATTATATATTCATGGACAAATACTACATAGCACACTCGTGCTCTTCCCGATTAGCTAGCTTCAGGCTCCAAGAAATTAAGTAGCAAGCAATTCGTCATCAATGCGCCCCAGAAGCTTGGCTACTGTCCAAAGCTACAAGAAATACAATCCCGCACAGATTCTGCCCAATTGCTATTGACAACACTCTACGATGGTAAGTCAGTTAGCTCAATGCCTGCACTGCATGAACAACATGAAATAAGCTCTTCTTATTGGCTTATTGTGCTGAGGAAGTGGTACCTTACCTTTCCATGTGTACTTTACATTCAAAGCCAAAAGTATCTTGTCTTTTAGCTCGGGATTATCACTCCCAAACACCCCGTATTTATGTTTCTATCATATCATCATTCAATATTGCAACACATCAACAAATAAAAAACTCCAGATCCATCTGCAAACTAAACACTCCAAAATATGTGCGAGTACTCGTGCAGCCAGACAGTATACGATTCCGAAAATAGATCCACATACCACAAGATGATTTATCAGAAGAGTATTAAACTGTTTTTCTTAGTAGTAGAGTTGCATATACCCTAGCTACACTAGCACAAACACAGCTATTTCCACAGGCATTCGCTATGATACCTCAGGTCCCATAGATAACATCACTGCTATTTGCTTCTGTCTCTCAGGATTTATACCCGCTATCAATACTATTCTCTTCACGTGCAAACACTACTAGGACGTCGGAGATACGGTTCAGTTTTACTTATCGTCAGTCTAATCTACTCCTTCTTTAGTAGCGGCAAAGGACCTCGAAAAACAAATTAGTCTACATCTATAGTATATTAGTAGTTTCTCCGCAGCCAGACTACCATCAAATCCCCCACCATTCTTCCCGTCGCATCGTATCTCGTATCCCCCGCCATCATCTCCATACTATGCCGCGCCTTACCCGCAAGTTCGTTGATATCATAGCCGAGTGCAGTATCCGCAAAAAGACCTTCGCCAAGCGTTCAATACAATTCCGCCATGCGCTAATTTCATTCCTCCGCGTCCGATAGTTTATCAGTTGCCTGATCGTCCTGAAGATGGCCATCTCACATGCTAAATCTAATTGGCGGCTTAACCTAGCATAATTCGTCTCCCCTCAAAATTTAACCTTACCACATCTAATCATTCCTCCACCTCGCAATTCCTAATCATAATTAAGAGCTGTCCATAGCCTTCTACTACTGAGTTTTGAGTCCATATCATCTGAATTAGATAATTTGCTGTGGGCAATCTGAATCTAGGTTTTGATTTGAACTGGAGGAGTTGTTGTGATTTGTTCCTTTGAGAGGCTTTCTTTACAGGATGTATAATACCTGGGCGGTCTGAACTAAAAGACAAATGCATGCTCTCAGGAGTTACTATATGAACTGAAGACCAACATTTTAGACCATTTGAACATTCTAATAAAATTCGGAAGAGGTCTAGGATAGTCGGCCACATCCTTTTCTGCTCAGTCGGTATACCACGTGATCCCAAGCTTAGTATTGAGAACAAGAGCACCGAAAATTATCACTTCGATAATTAATTTCCACACCATTATTGAAGAATGAATTCGTTCTAATTAGAGGTGGAAGTATTTCCGCATTTATAAGAGCACGAAACTGGTAGACATCATGTGATGACCCTAATCATGTGACAAGGCACCTGTTGCTGATCAAGACACCGATAAGACTTTGCATTTTTGCTTTTCACCGAGGGGACGTATCCATGACAGTATGGGAGCCTCTTGAAATTTCTCAGTCACTTGTCTACACCCACTGAATCATCCTCGCTGTCTCTTTCCTCGACCGACATTCAATCCTCGTCTTTTCCTGAGACTGTATTATCTATTTCCTCGTGGAATTTCGGCGTCTTTACTGTTAGAATACCATCATAATTGAAATTGTTATATACATGAAACACATGATTGAAAATCCGGGTGTAAATATTTGACATCCGAAACCTTAGCCTCCAAAGGAGAGCCGTAAATACCTAGGCACTGCAAGGTCGTTTGTCTATATTGTCAGGAGTCTTGTTCGTGGAGGAGAATCCGAGACTACAACAAATAATAGGGATTTGAAAAGCAATCGCAACCTTTGAGCCATGATTCTGTAACACTGTGGCTTAAGCATGCTCTTGGAGCTCGTATCATTTTCGCCTTGATTTATCAGATCGATTGCTTCATCTACGTTCCTACGTTATGGCCGAGCTTTTGAAAGTCTGCTGTATCAAGTACTGATGAATTCTTGAATAGGATAAGAATCATGGTGTGCCTGGAATTCAACCTTGAACACATCAGTAGGCTTGTCCAGAGACACAAACGCTCAGCCAACAACATTGTAAATGCCTTGCGCGGATGTCTCTTTTGGAGACAAACAATTAACCAAGCACTTGCTGGGAAATCACCTTGATAAACCTTGCAAATACGAAATGCAGTAGCCGAATCCTTGTGCCGCATCCAACCGAAGAAAGCAGGAGATGAGGCCGACTCGGGAGCCGTAGACTACACGGATATTGACAATCTACAAACAAAAGAATCGGGCATTGCTCGAATGTATGTTTGTTTCCATGAGTGCCATGTGGATTGCTAATATGTTGGCGTGTTCGGAGGATTTCAAAAGGGATAAAACATGATACATTAGACGCTTAGCGTTTGCCTTGATTCAATTATCTTCATAGAGATCTCAATGCTCTTACATAGGAATCGGAAGAGAAATTGGTAAAGAGAGATTCGTGGTTTTGCAATTGCTGGAAATGTGATTTGTATACTCCATCGGAACATCATCGGAATACGGCTGTTTGCCAGTGTCATCTGAAGACATTATTGTGTTTGAAGGTGACTAATATTTATCTATCAAACTTTCGTTCTCCAGACCTTTTTCAGTGAACTGATGAACGATTTGGTGATACCCCGAGAGTTCCCCCGAGCTTTCATGTTGGTCTTCAACTTCATGATGATTTGAATTGATGGAAACCTGGCATCATACGAGTTTCTTGTCTCTGCTACACAATGCATGGCCAACGCATTGTACCAATGATCCCGTGAACTACACAGTTGATGGACACTTCAATTTTCAGGCAGCCTCAAGAAGTCACTACCTCTTAGGCGTGCCTTTAAATAGAGAAATGATTGAGTTGTAGGGCTGCGCGAATGCGGATGCCAAACTTGGACACTGACGGATGATTGCATCATCTAGGTATTGGACTCGCGGATGAAAAGAAACAAAATCGTGTATAACGATTATAAGGCTAGGAGAATTAATTATGTCATTCCGGGGAAAACATCCTATTGTTCGTACAGAAAGAAGGTATTACTACCTAGATACTTGGTGTTATGTGATTTTTTCAGCCATGAACCTTCGTGTTGACTTGATATATCGTGATTGATGTTTACCTGTGCCTTTCTGTGTTCTGGTGACAAGGGCCAATGAAAGCCGGATAATAGATCTTCCTGATGAATGATTCGATCGATCAACTTACTTGAGAGATAACGATAACGAAGTAGAATGGTTCATGATTTCGAGAAACTCCTGTGAGGGGTTTTCGGAGAATATATCGTCCAATGGAGGCTCGTAAGACAGAAATTCGGTACGGACCTTTGCATTTTACATTTTACATATTACCGGTCCGTTCTGGTCTGGTCTGATTAATGTCAAACACCAAACAAAACTAAAATATATAGAAGTCGATAGTTGATATCGTGGGGCCATTTTCTTTCCTAGGCCGAGTAACGTTTTCTCTTTCGAGGCTCCTCAATCAATATTTCCTCAGGAACCTCGGGAAGCTTGATCTCGGACAACCGGTATCTTTTCCTCAAACATGATACATGAAAGTTTGGGGGTAGCAATGATATAGCTCTCTCGATTCGACGGAATCTAGATTGTACCTTGATATTGCATCAATATTCTGCAAGGACTCTTTTTGCTGCAGATTGAAAGAAGTTGAAGCAAACTTATGATCGAATGGCTGGCCGCCGTCTCACTAAGTACTGTGGTTCTCTCGAAATAGAATCGAGGCGGAGTATTCAACGAATCATAATATATAATACGCCTTTCATGTCCCGGTAGAGGCTTTTAGCCGTCAAAGCCATAACATAACGGGTCTGCGACTACCTGCCACCTGCCAGGTACTATTCTCCCCAGTACATGAGTACCTTTATCCCCCCATTTGGCTCTTCACCATCATTGCAATTCTTCCAAGAAACAAATGATCTGTTCATTGCAAGGTAAATAAGAATAAGCCTTTTGAATATTTATAAATTCATTGTGCAACCCACCATTGATTCTGTTCATGTCTCAAAGGGAACAAACTGCAAGTCGGTGCTGAGACAAGGTTCATAAACACAATAAGCTTTTCAACATGGGGCTATTTGGTAGATCAAACAAAAAGAAAATACTGCCATCCCAGTCTCAAAATTACGATGATTCAAATGAATTACCAAGACAACCACATCCTACAACTAGACCAAATTGGTTTTATATAGAAGAACGTCCTCATCATATATCAAATGGATACAATCAACATCGACCAGCACCTCAAGGATGGATAGTGACTCAAATCGAACCACCATCACCACCACCGAGATATCAACCACATACTATCATGGCGCCACCTCTACTACCACCACGAAACGGTGTTGCGTTAATGAATTTGCGATCGGTTACAAATCTCTTGACAGAGACTTCATTAAATGATCTGCCATGTGTAGCTGCCATTAATAATGGGGTGGCCGTTATGTCACAACAAACCATGCATCATTATCATCAAACGACCGCTCTTTACGATACTCTATCCTCAAAATTATGCTCGGTGGTCACGTCAATTGACGAGGAAAGATTCAGTGGGGATGATAGAGAGCTTACCGTACCTCAACATTATGATTCAGCATGGCAGGAAGAAAAGGAATTAGAGACAACCAGTCGAGATTTATTTCCACGGAGCAAGAAATCAAAGGCAAATCTGAAGGATATCAAATCAAGTGAAACGACACATACAAATTACTTTTCAAAGGTTCATGCATATGCCAATTCAAGGTTACCAATGGATCTCAAGCCAATGAGATTGTAGGATTTCCATCTTTCCTTTGAATTAAGGGTATGAGCTAACAAGTTACAGGTACTTTAATACATATCCTCTCATATGCCTCGCAGCTCAATACTCCGAACAAGTCTATTCGAAACCTACCGGACAAGAAAAAGAAACAAGAGTAAATGCAAGAGGAAGGGCAGGGACTGTTATGAAAAGTGTACCAATTGATGATCGAGATGTAATTGTATTTGCGATTCGAGGAACAACACATTCATTCACAGATTGGGCCGTTAATGTCAAGACGAAACCTACATCCCCAGAGGGTTTTCTCGTAAGATAAACTCCATTGGGAAATTCTGTAAATCGCTAACAATTTTTGTTCCAGGACGATCCAGGAAATTTATGTCATTCCGGATTTTTGGGTGCTGCAAAAGACTGGATTAAACCAATAGCAGCTCGACTTCGAAGTCTTCTCCAAGAAAATCCTAATCGTACCCAATGTTCTTTACTTATTACTGGACATTCCGCTGGCGGGGCTATTGCGGCTCTATTATACTCACATATGCTTTCCACGAGTCCCGAAGCTAGATCGGAGCTTAATGTCCTCACGGGATATTTCAAACGAATCCATTGTATTACATTTGGAGCACCACCAATTTCACTCTTACCGTTAGAAAAACCAAAGACCCGAGCAGCTTCCAAGTCTATCTTTATGTCTTTCGTCAACGAGGGCGATCTAGTCGCAAGAGCCGATTTCGCTTATGTCAGATCTCTACTCGATCTCTATTCCACTCCTACACCCGGAAAATCCGTTCTCGAACCCTTAAAATTAGGACCCAAATCTTGCAAATCCAGTAATGCACTTTCGACGAAAAAGAAACATTCCAAACTCGATCCGCACGTGGCTTTAGGACCCGTCTGGCAAGTTCCCGAAGCAACTTTGAGTAATGCGGGAAGTATTGTTCTTTTACGAGGGGTAGATAGACTGGGAAATGCGGAAGGAAGTAAGAAGTTGCAGGATCGAATGGATGATGGGGTGATTGCTCAAATTGTCTCGGATGAATTGTTAAGGGGGGTGGTGTGGGGTGATCCGGTGAGTCATATGATGAAACTTTATGCGAGGAGGATTGAGGTTTTGGCTACGAATGCTGTTATGGGACGGACGTGAGGGTGAGGGGTGATGGGGTGAGGAGTTTGAATGAAAAGAGCGGGTGGTTGATATAGGGGGGCTTGTGAAATGGGATGGGTTAGGCGCATATGGTACTATACCCTTTTATCCACTCCGTTTATTTGCAGGAGATGTTTTTAGTGCGGTCATTTTATATACATATACAAATATTTTCACAAATACTCTTTTCTTGTCTAATTACTGTGTGATATGTTTGACACCAACCTTGCTCCTTCTTTTAATGTAATTTCGGGACTTGAATTCACTAAGAGAGAAGGTATGAGAATCCTGTGCAAGGCTGGTAATATGAGGTAATATGATCACATCGTATACTTTATTTTTCTCAACTCGTTTTCGTGTCATCACCATATGAGTTTTGTCCCCCTTAAGACTTAAGAGCAGGGATTGAGGGAATTGGAATTGCAGTTGGAGATGAAATCGGAAATAGAATCAAAACTTCATTGGGGGGTGGGGTTGGGAAGTCTAAGTATGGGTTAAGCTTATTTATTACGCGAAGATCATATGGTAGAGAGGTAGGTCGAATTCTGGTGAATGAGATAATACGAAATGTTAGATGCTTGGTGCTTGGTAATTTGGTATTTAGGTGGTAAGTGGTTAGGTTGTTAGATGTGAGGATATTATTAAGGCTGGAATATATTCCTTGTCATTAGTAATCTTACAAAGTCTGTGGTAGGGGTAGGGTATTGATGATTTCTCTGTACATTATATATTGGGTGGATGTCGATGTCTCTTTTTATAGATCTAGGTATGCGAACCGTGGGACTTATTACGTCTTCGTGTATAAGTATGAGTATAGGTACGGGCATGAAGACTAAGATCTGAAAGTAGAAGTCTCAGAAGGGTGGTTGTGTAGTTGATAGTTGAGCACTTTGCTGGTGAGGGAGTTGTGGTGTAGGGATGATTGTTTTGTGTGGTTAGGAAGCTGAAAATATTGCTGGAGTTGTGTGGTATGGTGTGTAGTCTTGTTGTTTTGTTTTTACTTTTGTATTTGAGAAAATGAATGGGTGTTTTATCACATACATGTGGACAGAGGAAGAGAAAGGAACACTTAGAGTAAGAGAAGTATCAAATGAATGGGGTGAGGGTCTATATATCATACTCGGTGTTTATTCGTATACTAATTTCTACAAGAGACACAAGCGGACATGGCAATATATTGATATATCGATAGAGTATAGTACGAAAAAGTAGATTGTTTCTCGGAGTATCATAAAAGTAAATATAAACTCAGAATGCCTTCATAAATGGTCAAGTGAGGTTATCTCGCTTGTAATTGAAAGCAAGAAATGGGGAGGAATGTGAAAAGATGATCTCGGTACATCATCACCATATTATTACTATTTCATATAAAACACAAATTATGTACCATTTCTATCTCACATTGAGATTTTCAATTATTCCTGTTATCACTTTTAGTCAAAATCAATAATCCCAACATTCACCAGATTCTTGTCACAACGCAAGCTACAGCTACCTAGGTACCCAAATTCCGATCTTCACACCTTCCACAATCATCAAAAACTCACTCCTCGTATGCAAAGTTCAATATCTTATCCTGCTTTCCCTCAAAAAATCTATCAAAAATACTACTATTCTAATTTTGTTCTTCTCTATACATCGACAAAATACGCCGCAAAAAGATCATAAATTTTGAAATTTTGGGTTTTAAATAGGTATTTGTATTTTAAATGATCATTCAATTGCGTTCAAAATGAACAAATTGAGGGTTGTGGCATAGAAGAAATTCATATTGATAAATTGAATTGGATCAAAGCGTATGAGATTGTGATAATACACCATATCAGCAGCCGGACTTTCATCAAGTCACCCATGAGTAGAGGATCAATCAGAATAATTCCAAGTTGGTGCTCTCCTCTAGCTCGGCGAACATTTGGTGGTGATGATGCTCACCTCCTTCCTCAATTTGCATGAAGGGCGGACCACCTTAGAGACTTCATTTTGGAGCTAGTAACAAGGCTAGGGTCATTGGCTTACTAGTGATGATTATGATTTGAGTATTGAGGAGTGAGAAGGAGTAATACATTATGCAAATGATGATACAAAAGATTAATCAAATTGAAGATGAGATTTGTAGATTCATGAGGACGTTTTTTGGGTATTATACCAAGAGGGTGCGGTGTCGTGACATTATTTTTGTGTCTGCACTTTTCCGTCTGCTGCGGCTCTTTTACCCTCATCTTTTCTGTGCCTGGTAACCTCGAGATTCAAACATCGAGCTTCATTCTATCTCTTACGTTCTGAAATTGATTGAATGAATATGAAAATGAGGCATTTCAAGTTACTAAGTCTCATTTGCCTTTTCAAAGTCGTCTGACTAAGGTTATTTCTCTTCTATTCATTGAGTAATCAGTCTTCATACCATTGATTTACTACATTCATTGAATACGCATTCATGAGGAAGGATCATCTTCTATTAACCTTTCCAAATATACCGGAAATCTTTTCATTCGCTTGAGTAATACCATGTACTCTTCATCATATTGCCATTTTATCACCAGTTTTCGATATCTGTCTTAGTGTAACAAGAAACCAACTTGACCCCCTTGTTCTGTTTTAACACTTTATTCTCTGCATCTGTCCATTAAACTCAACCAGAGATTAATATCCCTTCATTATCATTAAGTATTTAACACATATCCAGAGTATCCAATAGTCCGGACTGCAGTGCAACAATATAAGCTTTTGAATGTCTAAAAGCAATTAGAAATTTGAGAAGAATTCAATGTTCCAATCAAATTCAATATTTCGAATGATTTGAATGTTCTAATTGGTTTGGGGATTTGATAATCTTCATTGTTGGACTACAGTCTGGACTATTGGACACCCTGCACGTATCTAGATATCATTGTCGTAAAGCACAAATTTCACATTCGTATCCTCCTCCATGTCAACACTTACACTCCAAACCCCAAGATCGATCAGACAACACTACCTCTCCCCTTATTCCAAATACACATAACTCCAAATATAATTCTCGGAGTTAGAAAATCAAGTTCTCGCCGAGATGATTGATGTAGAGTATCTACTAGTTATCTTTCTCCGTAAATTTCCCATCTATAACACTCGCTTCACACCAAACAATTTTGTATCAGCCCCCCGATCCGATATTTGATACCTTCTCACCCATACACCCCCTCTATATAATCAATCATTTCATCAAGTAATCATGTATATCTTTGTACTCTCACAAATTTCGCTTCCTGGTAGTTATCACAACAGATACTCGACCTACTAGTGTCTTATTACTGTATAATATTGAGAATATAAAATTTAAAGAATGAAATAGACAAGAATAAATCATGAGCTTTAGAACCCCCATGGCATGATCCTCTTCTCGCGAGAAGTTCATAAAGGGCGTAGTGAATTAGAGTTAGAAAATACATGAAATGTTCAATGCGAAAAGTGGGGCGTTAAGGGAAATCGATATTTACCGAGTTGTGTAGAGGAGTCGATTGCTGGGTTATTTTTGAGAGGGTATGTAAAATTGTAAATGTTATGAATATTTACATGGATTCAGGATGAGATTAGAGGATTAGTTCTTAGTTAAGAGGGGTTATGATTTAGGTCAAGGATTTCTAGTAATCGTTGTTAGAAAAGTTGGAGATATTATGTGACTAGAAGAAAGTAAGCAGCTCGGAATGATCTCCGAGAAAATACTCAAGATAAGCGCATCTATCCAAATGGATCCACATTTGCGTATCTGAGTAGAAGTAGCAATTATACACCTAATGAAACTAGGCAGAAAAATGATAGCATACAATATCATCTACCTTCCCCCCAAAAATTCAACACTCACACCTCACCCTCCAAGCTCTATCAACCACCCACAACCACAACCATCACAGCCCCCACAACCAAATCCCCCCAAAACCCTAAACAACACAAACATTAGTCCACATTCCCAAACACATTCCAACACAAATCTGCACATAAACGAATATCTCAGATGGAATGAGTATGAATATAGCATGCTATCATTATCGTAAACGATCAAATATATGAGTGGGATGATAATCATCATAGACAGAAATGGTGAAAAGAAAAGGAAGGGGGATGAAGCTTACTTTGTGGTGTTGATGATTTTGATGTTTGTCGTGTTTGATGAATGGGCTGGGGTTATTTGTTGTAAAGAGATATATGAGGGGAAGTGAGGAAGATTGTATTAAAGAGTCTGGGTGGAGATGGGAGGAGAGGAGGGGGTTAAAGGTGAATGTGAAGGTGAGTGTAAATTATAAGGGTGAGAATTTGCATGGAGGAAATTGCGACGAGATAATCGCCGAGCATTGATACCTTATTTAAGCATGAAGAGTAAACATTCGCATACAAACTGTGAAATTCTATAATAGGTATACTAGGCAACTAAATTGAAATCAGGATCAGGCCATTAGACCTACTCCGCCACTAAACCTAGAATTAGACCAGGT